>CM012447.1:3167729-3463312 GCA_003999625.1 Oryzias javanicus
CCCTCACCTGTTTAGTGCCGCTTCCGTGAGATTGTCCCTCCCACCATGTGAGTGCTCCTCTGCCTTTATGTTACTCCTCCATCTGTGTTGCTCCTCCCTCCCTGTAAGTTGCTTCTAGATCCATGTGTTGCTCCTCCCTTCATGTGCTGCTAAGATTTTCTGTAATCAGATGTTTCGAACTTCCTCCAGAAATAGGATAGTCTGAAGTAAGAAAGCTTGAAGTGCAACAGACAACACCCCCCTGTGCTCCACTATAAACTAATGTGACTCCATCCTAACAGAATGTTCCCAGTTTCCTTCCCCATAAGGACTCTGCACGTCCCCTCTGAAAGCTGGACCCTAAACCCAGAGATGACCCCCTAAGCCCCTCTGTTTGTCCCTTCATAATAACAAGTCACTTGCTTTCTGCTGTGATAAATGGGAAGTACTGAAGAGGAATATTACCTGCCCACATGACGAGCACCACCACGATGATGATGAGCTCTCCGGCCCTCAGCTGGGCCGCCTGCCCGACCTCCTCCATCGTCACCTCGTCTAGAGAGAGAGAGCACACAGAAGCACATGGAGAGTCAACAAAGAGCCTTCCAGGATGCTGCAGTTCACAGTGAAACTCCCGTCCCTCTGAAAAGAAATCAGAGCGGGTCACATGAGGGCAGAGCTGCCCACTGGTGGAAACGCTCCACTCGGGTTGGTGTAATTAAAGCTAAGTGGTGGTAGAGGTCTGCAGAGGCTGAGGATGTGGATCCTGACCCTCAATCACCCTCTGACGGCTCCGCTGTAGGGCTTGGACGCAGTCCTGACTTTCTGTGTGCTGACTCCTAGTTTCCCAGGGTTAACCCGTCGGGTTCATCCCTCCACAACATCCCTCCCCTGCTTCCTAATGTGACTGCCACTGCATCTACAGAGATCACAGAAACAAGTTTTTACAGGATCTACTAGTGGTAAAGATTTGAATGGCTTTTAGGGTTTTTAGGGTAACCAAAGGCAGATGTAGCACCAACGTGTTATAAACTCTAAAGATAGATTTGACTGACAATTTAGGAGTTTTTATATGTGTTATGATATGTGTGATATGTGTTTTATAGGTGTTAGAAAAACTTCTATTTCTATTTTTGTAAAATATTTTAGGATAAAAGACCCAGATGAAGATGAATGTTTTGCTGTGACACTGACTAAAACAACACAAATGAAAACTGGTGCAGAGAAAGTAAAAACAGAGCTGAGACAGAGAAAAACGCATATGGAGCTAAATTGAGGCCAATATTATTTGAAATCCCCCCCCCAAAAAACCTTTTGAAAAAAATATTGGGTGACCAAAAAAAAAAAAAACAAAACTTAAATTTCCCAAACTTTTTGCTATTCTAAAATAATTATTTTCAGCTTTAAATATTCTGTTATTTTTCAGGTTTCAAAACTTAAAATTTCCATTTAAAAATATTTTCTTTCAGTTTCAATTTTTTTTTCACTTTAAACTCTTTTTTTCATAAGAATCTGAAAATTTATGTTTCAATTTTTTTTCCCCGTTGTGGCACGTTGGGGCGGGGCTGACACGAAGGACCAATCAAAATCGATGAGGGAGCCAAACGTTTTAAAACTGAAATTTTCAGATTTTAAACTGGAAAAAAAGTTTTGCAATTGAAATTTGAGTTTTGAAACCTAAAGAACAGAACATTTGAAGCTGTAAACAATTACGTTTATTTTTAGAATAGCAAAAAATTTGGGATATTTCACTTTTTTTTTTTTTTTTCCCAAACACCAATATTTTTTCAATTTGTTTTATTTGCGTCTCAATTTAATATTGTCCTCAATTTAGTTCCACAGGCTCAAGCTTGAAGACTAGATTTGAAAAAGTGTTTAAAAGATAAATGTAAAGTAGTTAGTTGTTTTACTATTTATCACGCGGGAGTGCTGCGAAGTGGAACGGAGGCCGCTTCCATTCTGCGCCCTTGTTTGGCCGGGTTCACACCAGACACGCGGCAGTGCTGCGAAACGATGTGCGCGCGGTATCCCACCAGATCAAATGGAAGTGGCATCCATTCCACCACTGCAGAGCTTTCACGTCCGGTTTGAACCCGGCATTCACCAGTGGTCTGTGGTTTTTTTGCAATCCGTTAGAAGTAGTTTTCTTTATTGTTTTACAAACATTATAGACGTTTTATAGCAGAAAAACTTCTCACTACATACGCTTCAATAACTTTTCTCGGACAAACATTTTCACACTTTTTTTTGTTTGTTTTAAAGTGTCAAAATTCAAAAACAGGGAACACTAATGAGGCTGGTGCATTGACAACGTGTCTCATTAGGAGACCATTACGAGATGATTGTGAAGTTCACGTGCTGCACATACAGATGCAGCCACCACGACTTTTCCTTAAAGGCTAAAGTCTCCAGCGCAGGGATTTGTGCAGATGAGCTGGGATGATATTCTTCATATCTCTTTGGTCTGGCTTGCTTTCAAGTCTCCTGTTGCCATGGTGATTCCTCTGAAGCAAATCTGAAGCCTTGGGCTTGAGAGTTTGGGTTTGGTGGGTTTCTACACTAATGAGTTGATGTTGAAGGATAAAATGCTTTTGTTGCCAGGGCACACCTCTGGCACACAGATGACTGCTCTGAGGGCGTTAAACCTCAGTGGCAGCTCTGCAGAACGGGACCTGTGCAAATGAGGGAGGACTTTTGATGTCTTTCATCAACAGTCAGCATACGTGTCAGTAAGAAGATTAGCTTTCCAGGTGTTTGAGCCTCAGAAATGGTTTATAAATCCATAAATAACGAATGTGTAACTGCTGTCACATCAAACCTGTGGACCTCGTGTCAAGGTTAAGGCCCTGGGGCCGGATACGTATACGCTTTTTAAGTTTTGAAAATTGGCAGCTTTTTGTACTACTTAGAGATTAGTAAAAAATTTTGACTACTCTGAAATTTAGCAAATATTTCAGCTACATGCTAGCTGTTTTGGCCTATTTAGGCTTTTTTTCTGTTCTTTTTTTTGGGATATTTTGAAGTTTAGCTATTTCTTCAGCTACAGTACACACTAGCTCTTTTGGCAAACCTAAGTTTTGTTTTTTAGGCTTATTTGGCATTTAGCTAATATTTTGCCTGGCTTTCAGCTTCCGCGTTTTTAGCCATCAATTTCAGCATCTTCAGCTATCGACACTAGCATCATCAGTGTACAGCATTCATACTAGCATTTTCACAGGTAATGCTATTTATCTATTTCATAATTATGCAAAAAAGTTACTTTTTTTTAATTTAGTTTTATAGTGTTCAATAAATGAATGTAGCCACGAGGGGGCCCAAGCCAGGGTCTCATTGTGCCGGTCCCAAGGGCAGATAAATACAATATCCATACCGGATCGGTCAAGGCCCGGGTTAACAAAGACCGCCATCAGGGTGATGGTGGAGATTGGACTACTGTTGGTCGAAGAAGGAGAGGAGGAAGGAGGGTTTGTAGGAAGAGAGAGAAGAGGAAAGTCACTAGTGTTGGACTGAGAGTTGGAACTTTGAATGTTGGAACTATGACAGAAAAAGGTAGAGAGTTAGTTGACATGATGCAGAGGAGAAAGGTAGACATACTGTGTGTCCAGGAGAGCAGGTGGAAAGGTAGCAAGGCTAGAAGCTCAGGAGCAGGTTCAAGTTGTTCTATCATGGTGGAGATGGAAGAGAAATGGAGGAGGAGTTATCGTGAAGGAGGAGCTTGTTAGGAGTGTTGTGGAGGTAAAAAGAGTGTCAGACAGAGTGATGAGTCTGAAGATAGAAATGGAGGGTGTGATGTTCAATGTTGTTAGTGGGTATGCCCCACAGGTAGGATGTGAGTTGGAAGAGAAGAAGAAGTTCTGGCTGGACCTCGATGAAGTGATGATGAGCATCCCTGGAAATGAGAGAGTTGTCATTGGTGGAGATTTCAATGGACATGTTGGTGCAGGAAACTGAGGTGATGAGGAGGTGATGGGCAGGTTTGGTATCCAGAAGAGGAATGTAGAAGGACAAATGGTGGTGGATATAGTGAATCCATTCTGTGAGAAGAGACAGGAACAGAGGGTGACCTATAAGAGTGGAGGGAGAAGCACACAGATAGACTACATCTTGTGTAGACGGTGGAATCTGAAGGAGATCAGTGACTGTAAAGTAGTGGTTGGTGAGAGTGTTTCCAGACAGCACAGGATGGTGGTGTGTAGGATGACTCTGGTGATGAAGAAGATGAAGAAAGAGAGGGCAAAGGCAGAGAAGAGGACAAACTGGTGGAAGCTGAAAAAAGAGGATTGTTGCATGACTTTTAAGAAACAGTTGAAACAGACTCTGGGGGGTCAGGAGGAACTCCCAGATGATTGGATAACTACAGCTACTGTGATCAGGGAGACAGGTAGGAGTGTACTTGGTGTGTCATCAGGAAAGAAAGTTGATGCAGAGACTTGGTGGAGGAATGAGGAGGTGCAGGAGTGTATACAGAGTAAGAGGCTAGCTAAGAAGAAGTGAGACACTGAGAGGACTGAGGAGAGGAGACAGGAGTACAGGGAGATGCAGTGTAAGGTAAAGGTAGAGGGGTCAAAGGTCAAACAAGGGGCTTATGATGACTTGTATGCTAGGTTGGGTAGTAAAGAGGGAGAGACTGACCTGTACAGATTAACAAGACAGAGAGACGGAGATGGGAAGGACATGCAGCAGGTTAGGGTGATCAAGGATAGAGATGGTAATGTGTTGACAGGTGTCAGTGGTGTCATGGAAAGATGGAAAGAATACTTTGAAGAGTTGATGAATGAAGAGAATGAGAGAGAAGAAAGAATAGAAGAGGTGACTGTTGTGGAGCAGGAAGTAACAAAGATTAGTAAAGGTGAAGTGGGAGGGGCTTTGAAGAGGATGAAGAGTGGAAAGGCTCTTGGTCCTGATGATATACCTGTGGAGGTATGGAAGTGTCTAGGAGAGATGGACGTGGAGGTTCTGACCGGGTTGTTCAACAGGATCTTAGGTGGAGAGAAGATGCCTGAGGAATGGAGGAGAAGAGTGATGGTGGCCATTTTTAAGAATAAGGGAGATGTGTAGAGTTGTGGTAACTACTGAGGAATAAAGCTGATGAGCCATACAATGAAGGGATGGGAAAGAGTAGTGGAAGATAGACTAAGAGCAGAAGTGAACATCTGTGAGCAGCAGTATGGTTTCATGCCAAGAAGTGACGTTTGTAACTCCAGCAGGAGTTTTTCCACAGTGGATGGACAGAAAGAGAATAAAAGGAAACCCAGACAGACTGTATGCAACAGGCCACCGCTGCTGTCAGGCTGATTGATACCTGCTCAGAGCAGGAGGAAAACACCTGAGATTTAATCAGAACGGCTAATGAAGGCCTCCACCACCACACACCACATGCATCCATCAGGTTTTGAGCTTCTCATTATCAAGATAAATCCCTCCATCAAAACCCAGGTTGATAATCGGATCCACACCCTTCTCTGAAAGTAGTACACTTGTAGTTAATTTTAGGTATACTTGAGTATAAGTATTGCAAGTATACTTTATCTGATGTGTTTGTGTAGTGTAGGAAGTATACGAACTGAATACCTCTTTCAACTATGTATCTGTATGTGTGCAATTCATTTCTTTGGGTTTGTTGTTTCTTGTGTGGCAGCTGCAGCGTCGCCCAGCAACCTGCAACAGCATTTGTGAGAGAACCTCCAGAAGGTTTTTAAAACTTTTCCAGTATTCCTAACGCCCTGGTGAGAGATGCAGACTCCTGCAGGTGTGTGGAAAAGCCTTTGAGTTCTGTGACACTCAAATGCATGGATGTCTGTGCTCTTTGACTCTGATTGGATTACAGGAATAGAAATCGATTCATTAGTTAATCGTTACACTGCTACACTACGTTTACATGGCAACAAGTGATCAGAACAGAAATGCGTCAACGCCGTTCGGAATACTCTGGTCCGATCAGACTCAAATTTCTGTCCGATCAAGACAGATGGGTTATCCCAATTGTTGATCTGATCGTGGTTCATAGAAGCACACATTCTGATCGTGTGTCATGTCATTTTACGTCATGCACATTCACATTAATTCATGTTTCCAATCACATCCAGACAGAATAAATGATGTTATTCTCTCATATTTATGTGCAGCAAAGATGCAGATAAATGCACGGATTTAGGCTCCTTAAAATCTTAATAATGAAAGTGAACCATCTCGCTCTATACAGGATCTTTGTTTGTTTATTATGGAACTCTATTTCTTCTTCTGCGACTATTTCTGGCAATTGACAGGTCTGCGCATGTAAAACTGATTTATTCTGATCAACCATGTGGCATATGGAAACATTTGTTACAATCGGATGAAGTTTTTCAGGGCTATGTTCACAGTTCTATTCTGATCCGATCTCTGATCTGATCGAGGACATTTTGCACATGGAAACACACGTACTGGTGGCGGCTTCACTGCAAAACACCGGCGCCAACCTACACCACCACCAGAGGCAGGACGGGGTTCAGTGTCTCGCCCAAGGACGGGCAAGGCGGGAATCGAACCTGCAATCTTTGGATCAGAGGTTGACCGCTCTATATTTGCACCATGGCTGCCTCTGAAAGGACTTAATTAAGTTAATTAATTATTAAAATATGTCTTTTTATTTCGGCTAAAAATTCCATAATCCCAATTTTAAAAAATCCTGGGGAATGATTTTACAAATGAAAAAAACGTCTTCATCTCCAGCAGAGGTTACAGTGAGCCCCGTCCCGCTCACTGCTGGAGTTTGAGAAGTCTCCACCGTTAGGAGCTGCTGCTTATGGTAACAGAACTAGGTCAGGATGATGAGTATTGTTCTGTTTGTGAGGGAGAGCAACCCAAAACAGCACACAGGCCTTCAGTCGGGAGCTGTCTGTGGATTAAAGCTGATCATTAAAGATGTCAGCGTTCATGTTTGTCTGCAGGGAAAACTGGAATTCCACCTTTGCTCGTGCTTTACTGTAACTGAATGATCTTTGCTGCCGTTCCCTAACGTGTTTGCAGCTTATGCTCTCTGTAGTAATATTACCTCACTGAGTACAATTGTAAAAGGAGAGCCAAAAGGAAAGTGTTAAAACCAGCAACTCACCGGGACTTTTGGCCGCCATCTTCTCGGACTCTTTGGGTGTCCTGAAGAGCACGGGCTGACTTGGGGGGCTGCTCCCACCCATGCTAATGCTTTGAACGTGCACAATATACTCTGTGTCTTCATCCAGATCCCACAATGCACAGGAGCGCGTGGTGGTGTTCACCTCCTGGATGAACCTCAGCATGTGGACATCCTTCTTCTGCAGCAGCGCCAAGAAAAAAAAAAAAACACATTCTCGGATTATTAGCGGGTTTCCACTCAAACGTACCGATGTTTGCAAAGTCTGTCCCTTCAATCTTCACAACTGTTGATTGCTCCCTACAGATCTACAAACTTGATCTTTTTCCTGTCAGAAAAATTTCCCAGGATTTAGGTTTGATCAGTTGTAGACTTTCCGGCGTTCCTGTTTGGGTCCAATTTGCGCTAATGACTACACGTCTGCCTGGGTTAACAGCGGGGAAAAAGCTTCAACCGAACCTCCTGGGCTCTTCTTCTACAATGCAATTAGGTTTAAAGGATTAAACAGCTTCTGTGCTCGTGTGCACTCTTCCAGAAACGCAGATTTTCACCTTGTGAAAGCTGTTTGCTGAGGTCAGCAGACACCTCACCGAGAAAGGCCCCTCGGGGATCTTTTATTTACCAAGCAATTATAGAAGACACCGTTTCAAAACATTTTAACTTCAAGTGGATAAAATGTGAGAGGGATAGTCGCTTCCACCCAAACTTTACATTTAAGACTTTCAAGCTACCTTGGGTAAGTGAGTCTCGAGCAGGGGCGGGCAAACGTTTCTACCTGTAGACCACAAGGGGTTCTAAAATTTGACAGAAGGGCCGGACCATAAGTAGATGTGTGGACTGTTTTTGTAATCCGCCTCATAAGAGAAAGAAAACATGTAAAGTGGATGAAAGCAGACTTTAATGTAATTAAAAATTACTTTAAAACAGATCTAATCTGGTTCTTGTGGTTGATGTCACTCAAACTTACAGGAATGCTGTATCAAGTGGTGTTTAAATGATCAGAAACATGAATGTCAAACTCTAAAGCTGCACATGAGCATCGAAAAAACAGCAACACCACATGCATGCACATTAACTCTCTGCTCCTTAAAGTCAAAGGTCATTTTTCCTGTCCTATGTTGTGTCCTATGTATCAACAAGGACACAACAGAAACTGTTGGAAATGTGGAAATAACTCTGGTACTTTTTTTCACGTTTTGGGATTGTCCTTTGGTGTTTCGTTTTTGGACTGAAGTGATTACAAACATGGAAAATATGATTGGACTACCTATTCCTCAATCACCACAACTATGTCTATTGGGAGATGAATCTGTTAGGCCTCTTGGATTCCCAAAAGAACTGTTTGGGCTAGTATTGGTTGGATCAATGGTGGCCGCAAGACTCATTTTAAGAAATTGGAGGAGTCCCCACAAACCTCAGCTCATTGACTGAGACTGCTTCATTCGAGATTTTAATCGCTAAAACTAACAATACCCAGGAAACAACAGGTAGATTATGGAGCCGTTTTATGACATTTATAACGACTCAAGACTCTTCTTCCACTTTATAAGTAGAATTGTGCCATCTTGCTGGTTTTCTTCTGTCTAATTGTACTGATATGATACTCTCGTAATGTTTTTATTTTATTTATTTATTTTCCTTGTTGCTGTTGTTGTTAGGTTTGCAAAAAATCAATAAAAACTTTGATGACGAAAAAAAAACAAAACAAGGACACAACAGAATTACAGAGAACACGCATGTGCCTCTTCTGGAGTGCGGACGGGCGGGTAAGCAACGCCCCTCTGTGTCCCTGCATGGAGAAATGGCATCAGCTCACTCAGAAACGTTAAAACCAGGGGTCACCAACGTGGGCACCAGGTAGCCCTCGAGGCCCCCACAAGGTGCCCTCAGGTCTCTTCTAAAATTAACACGCTTGTGAGCGACATCTAAAATTAAATTCTGTTGATATTTTTTTTTAAATTACACTTGCATTTACCTAGATTTAAAAATGAAAATGTCTTACAAATATGTTGACACAAGAACTAAGTTTCGGTGACCTCTGACCTATTTCAGTTCAAAGGTTATTAATTTTGTTGAAAATGTTGCAAATTTGGTCTTTAGTTCAAAATGTGACACGATTTGTTTAAAAATGTGTAAGTTGATTTTTCTTTAACATTTTATAATTGATTAACAAGGTACAACACAGGGAAAATTGAACGTTTTTCCCATGAAATCTAAGTGAACATCTGAAAATGTAACAATTACTGAGATTAATAAAGTCCTGAATATTGATATTTCTTTGCTAGCTTGTTGTCATTTTTGATAATTATAGTGAGAAATCTGTGTCTTTACATAGAGGAGTATCATTATTCATTTTTAATAATATTTAACTAACTATAACTAAACAAAATTTGTTATTTAAAAATGGTAGCCCTTCATATAACGAAGTACCCATGTAGTAGCCCTCAGGTTCAAAAAAGTTAGTGACCCCTGGGTTAAACAAAATCCTGTTGAGCTGAAGAAGAAAATCACGGAGCACAAATATCATCCAGAGCAGGTGTTTATTATTTGATAAACACCTGATTTCAAGGTACAGAGCGGTACTCCTCATCTGAAGAATAATAATTAAAAATAAAAAAAATCTGTATGTTGTGTAATACTCCAATATTCTTTAATAAAAGTATTTTTGATGAGAAATTTGGAGTTTATTGTCTTCCCCGAAGACATTTGGACACAAATAAGCAGGAACCAGACCTCCCAGATCAACTGGGTTACCTTTGCACCACAGCTACAGGATTTTTGAAGATAAAGCTCAAAAACTTTTCGAGCTCTAACAGAAGTTTACAAAAAATCTGTTTGGAGCAACTGTTGCTCTGAATAAATCTTAGCATCACGTCAATAATTCCTCAGAGCTGTGAATTCCTCCATCAGAACAAATGTCATCTGAACACCTTCTAACCGGATTTCCTTGTGTTGGGAATGAGTCTTTGTGTTCTGGTACCTGTTGGGTGATAGCAAACCCGATGACCGGGTCCCCCTCTAAGATTTCCCACGTCACCACTGCAGAGTTGACCCCCAGCTCTCTGATGGTCACATTAAGTGGAGCTGACAGCACCGTGTCTGACAGAGAAAAGAGAGAAGTCATTAACATTCATCCAAACAGCAGCTGGATATGTGACCCCCCCATCACTCGTCCTCTGAGCTCATCTTCTGTCTGTCTCCTACAGTTTGATCCTTCTGCTTTCATTCATGTCAGACCTAATTACCCACAAAGGTTTCTTGGTGTTGCTGGCGTCTCTGTTTTCCTGCACACATCCTGTCGCTGTATGACTCATGAACCTGTGTAGCCGCTGTAGGCCCTTAATCCTGATGTTCCATCCAGCAAATAACAAAACAGAATGTAACGCAGCTTTTGAGGATCAAATCTGCTGTTGTGTGCTGAGATTGTTAAGTGAAAGAGCTGTTTTGGAGTGCGAGGCTCTCAGCGAGTCACGGTCCTCCACCATCAAAGTCAGAAACCTATTTACAGCGAATCGAAGCCCCAGTGAGTTTCAGAGCAGACATTCAGGTACTAGACCACTGAGCTGGGGAAAATTACAGCTGGGAGAAATAAATAATCAGGGTCGCTGGAGCCTATCCGAGCCACGTCATGGTGAAGGTGAGACGTATCATGAAATAAGACTGGTTCTGAGAACCAAATCAAGCGCTACAGAATAAAGCGGACAAGTGAGTCCGGTCATTAAACTTAAGATGTGCATAGAGGATATTTTTTGGGAGGAAGTTGGAGAAAAATCCACAGAGAAAGGAGCTGGGATTCAAACCAGACACACTGTGAGGACAGAGTGCTAACCACTACACCACCATCCACCCAGAAATTCAATCTGAAAAACGTTTGAGGTTTTTTTTCCACATTTAGACACAACTATTACATTATTCTGCAGACGTCCAGAAATGATGATGTCTTGATCATTTTTTCATAGAATACGAGAGAAAAGGAAAACTTTTTTTCCACTTGGAGGTTGGGTGAAGCCAATTATAGTA
The DNA here is from genome assembly GCA_003999625.1 of Oryzias javanicus. Lineage (NCBI taxonomy): Eukaryota > Metazoa > Chordata > Actinopteri > Beloniformes > Adrianichthyidae > Oryzias > Oryzias javanicus. The sequence goes on from CM012447.1 coordinate 3,178,840, forward strand.
AAAAAAAAATCTGTTCACACTGACAACAGAATCTCCCTAAATGACCCTTTTTAAAAGTTGACTTTGTTCTGAAACATAAACACGAGCCGATACGAAAAGGTTTGAAGGTAACCAGCCTCACCTGTGAAAGCTAAAGAGCTTTATAAAGATCTATGGGAAAAGGTAACTGAACAGTACGAAACAGGAAAGAGATCCAAAGTACGGTCAAGAACGTTTCTGCCACAACTGCCAGAAATATATTTAGGAATGCAAATAAAAATAGCTTCAGCCGTGATTCTGGACTCTGGTGTGAAGGTTTTGTGTCAACTTTTGATTTTACTAATTTAAGACGTTTCTGTTGTCATTATGATTAAAACTGAGTTAACTCTATTTAACAATAAATTAATCCAACCAATCGAGTGAAAACATGTTATCATTCACATAAGTAAAATAGTCTAAAATTATGAATTTCTTCCGTCTTTTATCACCAAAATAATCCTAAAAGCTTTCTGGCAGAAAACATCCTGATCAAAACTAAACAGGATAATAATCAAACAAACCAAGATGAGATCAGAGCACCATGACATGCATACATTTCAAGGATGGAGTGACCGTTTATCCTCCTGCACCGACACCCACAAAAGGCCAAGAATCCCATCCGTCCAGAACGCAGCCCAACAGAACCGGCTGCTCTCACCTCCGGCCTGAAGAAGACGGACACATCTCTGCAGGATGAAGGCCACTGGATCTTATCGGCAGACGAGAGCTTCTCAAAGGACTATCTCACATCTCTCAGCTTATCATCAGAACACAGTGTCAACGTGAGATTTTCTTTTAAACACAATCTGATCAAGTAAGGATATCTTTTAAGTACATTTGATCTTTTTAAGACCAAGAATTGAGTAGAAAGAGTGCAAATAAACGTTTTTCAGATTTATGAGTTTCCCAGGATATGAATTATCTGCATGGGAATTTTTTTATTTAAAAACTAATCATCCTCTGATTAAGTTTTCCACATTTTAAGGGCATATTTTAGATTTTTCATTTGCTACACAAATCAACTCTGAAACACCAAAATACAAACATATATCTGGAATTTCTTGCAAAAAGTTTGAATGCAGGTTCATGTCAGCCATGTCTGGCTTCACAGCTTCAATGAAGATGAGCCCGCTCGTCCATCCGTCACCACCGACATGCGCATGCATGCGCCGAATCAACCCTGTGGTCCGACTCACCGGCTCTGACGGAGGAGACGAGCCCAGCAGGAGCAGCGGCAGCGCCGCAGACGAGCCTGGTGGTTGAGCCATCCTCCCGCTGCTGCTTGCGAGGCTTCACATCCCGCGCGGCCCATTGATGATGCAGCATCTAAAGCGGGGAGAGCGGCATGGAGACGGGGGTCCTCAACTTGGAGTCTGCAGCGGCGGAGGCGCAAAGACAACAACAGCCAGTGCGGGGGAGGACGGAGGGGGAGGGGGAGGGGGAGGGGGCGGGGGTGATGCCCCGCTGCAGGTGGAGGCAGATGGATGATCCTCAGACCACCTGCAGACGCGCCGTCCTGCAGCCCGCGCGCAGGAGAGAGAGATGGAGAGGAGAGCGGAAGCGCGCAAGTGCAAAACGTGCCCCCCTCGAACACACGCACCCCCGCACCAGGAAAGCCCAGGAACCTGAACACCAGCAGACTTGTTCACCTGATCGGAACGTGCTGCACAGGTGAACGTTAAAAATCAAGCGAACTTTAAAAAGAAGTCTAGAATCTACTGCTGTGTATCTTTCCCTCTTACACGATTCGATACGCATCCCGATACACGATCCATGAATCGGTACAGAAAGGATTCAGCTAACCTTTTGGCAATAAGATATAGTCTGGTTCTTTTGCCAAAAACACTAAAATCTAGTAGTGTGTGTCTTTACCTTTTACATCTCGATACTTTCGGATCGATGCAGAAAAGATTCAGCTAACTTTTTGGCAATAAAATAAAATCCAATAATTTCACCAAAAGCACTAAAATCTAGATATTTATTATTTATATGGCATTTAAATGTATAAATAATAATATATGGCACATGTATCAAAGTCAAGGATCCGGCCCTCCAGATCATTTTATTTTATTATTATTAATGACCTGATGTTATCTTCTGCTCATTTCTAATTTGTATAATTTTGACTAGATATATTTTTATGGAGGGTAAAATATTGAAAGTTATTTAAAGTTTAAGTTGATTTATTCTGGAATAATATTCCTGCCTTTTTATTACTCCTAATTATGTTAAAAAGTTACAGTTTTAGAGTTTTAAAAATTGTCATTCTGCCAGCTTTATAGATTATTTTGGCATTTACTAAGATTTTTAGGCTATTTTGGAGTTTAGCTAATATTTCAGCTACATGCTAGCTGTTTTGGCTAATTTAGGGTTTTTATAAAGTTTTTTTAGGCTGTTTTGAAGTTAAGCTAATAGTTGCACGCTAAATGTTTTGGCTGATAGGCTTTTTTTCAGTTTTTAGAATATTTTCAAGTTTAGCTATTTCTCAGCTATATGCTAGCTGTTTGGGTTGCTTAGCTTTTTTTAGGCTAATTTGCTAACATTTCTGCTGGCTATCAGCTTTTTCAGCTATCGACTTAAGCATTTTCAGCTATCAGCACTCAAATCTTCAGCAGTCTCAGCATTCACACAGCATCATCATAGGTAATGTTAAACATCTATAATTATGTTAAAAAGTTACCATTTTAATGTTTAAAAAACGTAGTTTTAGAGTGTTCAATAAATGTTTATCCTGTTCGGCCCGCGACCTCAGGTGTGTTTTGGATTTTGACCCCTTGTGTGATTGAGTTTGACACTCCTGATGCATGGCATTTGACAGAAACATTTATTTAGTTATTGCCCTGGGAGAAGCAAGATTATGATTGGAGGTCTTTTTGTTTTCATCATAAAAGGAAAAAGACGATTGAAAGAAACCAAAAAGAGAGACTGCAGCATCAGAAATGGATTATTTACTTCTCGATTGATTTTATACTTTTAAACCGAGATATTCTTGTTCATATCTGAGGTTTTCAAGCGATACCACAGTCTCGATCAATTTTGACACATATCTATTTTTAACATCTCTAACCAATACTGCATTACTCCCACTGCCCGATCGATTTTTGGATTTGTATCTATGCCTTTTACATCCCTAATAAAATCAGTCCAGAACCCGTTCAGACTGGTGGAAACTGAATTAGAATTGGGGGGTGGGGTGGGGATGGGGGTTGTTACCCAACAGAATCTGGTTTGTTTAAAGGGGCCATAACATGATTTCCTTAAGCCGTTCAAAATGAACTATATCCATGTTACTACGCAACACTACAAAATATATATCTATGAAATATAAACGACAGGATTCCTAAAGCTCCACCTCCTGCTGACGTCATCATTGAGTCTTTGGCATAGTCCGAATTCTTTCCTTCCCCTTTCCCTCCATTTAAAGGGACAGTTTAAGTCCAAGTGTGTCCGGGAAATTTATTTTTTAAATATGACGCTCCAAACAGAGAGATATGAAGTCCTCCCCCGCGAGGCTAAACCGCCCCACGCTGAGAGGCGTTTTTCTTCTCCTGGGTGCGTTCTGAAGCAGACATTTACATTTAAATGTAAGTCATGACTTCTTGTTGTAGCATGATCTTTTTAAAATGATAAAATCGCTGTTGTTGTGTATGTTCAAGCGCTGGAACCGTTCCACTAATACTGACATGTATTGGTGACGTCATCGAACGAAAGTGACGTCCGAAATATGAGACACTATTTTTTCATGACTTTCCATTTGGAGGAGCAAACAAAGGGGAAGGAATAAGAGAAGAATTCGGGTTGAGACATTCTTTCTTTGTTTCTCCCACAACAATAAACAGTATTTACATGTTTTTTTAAAGATAGATGCACACACCAAATATCTGCCTTTAGTAGCTACACTGGTTCACAACACAAATACACTCAACGTCTGAACGACTATACCCACAAACCAGTACCACTGTGGTACCAGGATGTGTACCGCACCGGTACCTTCATCCTAACCTTAACCCAGTACTGGAACCGCATGGTAGACCGGGTTAGGATACCGATACCAGCCACACCCGAGGACTGGTCCTCGCCTGGTCAAATCAAATCCAATTTTATTTATAAAAAAGAACTTCTCATATTTCACGCAACTCTAAGCACTTTAGATTTAAAAACAAAAACATAAAGTAAAACCAGACCTCCCTTCCATTAAAAAAAGAAAGGTAACAGAGGCGATTTTAGAGAAAAAAGACGAGCATCATAAAACAACCAGGTCTAAACAGCAAACTGGAATGGGCGGGGCCTGTCTACAAACACTCAGTAGTTACGTACACACCTATTGTCTAAAATAGTCTTTACATTTGAGCTAGTCAAAATGTAAACAATGCAACTGCAGCTCACACACGCAGCGGGATTCTTAACCAATCGTCAATATGTGACGATTTGGGAATGAGAATGTGGTGGATCCCGGCAGAATCCCAGCACAGAGTTTTGGTTCGGTACCCATCCTGAGTAAGAACTAAGTAGTACATGTCTCATAACAACAAAAACCACGAGGCTGCCTTAACATTAAAACACAAAGTGGTTCTTGTGAGATCTTGTTTTTGTATTTACTTCAATATTGTCTCGTCAGCTTTATAAATCAATACAAGTATTGCCAAATAAAATATCGCGATATATCGCTTTTCCCCAACATCCCCAGAGTGTTGACCTTCTGAGATATTGTGTGATTGTTTCTCCATTACTCCTCCATTACATGAGTGTGAGTATGATTCCACTCAGCTCTGTTAGAAACCTGCTTCAATCCTGCTGTCGTTTCAGACTTTAGTGTCTTCCCTCATCTCTGGGTTTGTCCATACATTAGTGTCACATGGAACATTACAACTGGAATATACAAGTCAAGTCTCAGTGGTTTTTATATCCATGTTCACCTTGTTAGCAGTACAAAGGACCCCTCCCCCCCCGCAGTCCTGATAGCATCTGTGTTTAATTCACATGATCATGGAGGAGTTGCAGATTACAGATCAATACACCATTAACATTCCAAACAGAAGCTTCGTGTCCAACAAGAGACCTTCTTCCATGCACCTTCTTTGCAGACTCTAAAGGTTACAGAGAGGATTTTTGATGAGGATAATCATATTTCTCTGCTTTGACTGACAGTTTTATCACTTGATGGAGTTTCAGATGAGGCAAGTCTCCTTCAGGCTGCTTCCCTTTCACAGAAACGGGCCAGGAATATTCATCTGTTATCCTCATTAATCAGAGACACAGGCAGATCTGGTGGCTTTCGTATTTTACTTGTGTTAGAAGAAAAAAAAGCAAAGCTCTTTGTTTGAACAATGATGGAGAAATACCAGAGATGCTAAAGAAAAAGACACACATGACAAGATATATTATACGTGTTTCAGGCTACGGCGTTCAAAACTCTCACGTTCATGCATCCCTAATTATGTTTTTAAATCAATTTTCAGGCTCTACGTAAACAAAACTAAAGTTGAAAGTTAAATCAATTAAAATGTAACCAATTAAGCCTCGGGCACATCTGCCCGTGCGAATGTTTGACCCTTACGGGTCTGGGGTGGTTTGGCCCGTAGACCAGGCCCGTGACTGCCGCATGAGTTGTGGTCATTAGTACAGTTTTATTGACAAGGGTCTTATTGGGGGGACTTGGGGGGTGGGGTGGGGGGACTGGGGGAGAGAGAGATGTTTGTTTTGTGTCTTGTGTAAGTTTGTTTTTAATCACTGTGTTTTTTGTGTTTTTAATATGTATTTTATTTGCTTTTATGTTAAGCGCCTTGTGTTTCGCCAGAAGAAAAGGCGCTATATAAATAAATAAACTTTAACTTTAACTTTAACTTTAACTTTACAGGAGCTTGCACGGAGCCGCACGGGTCCGCACGGGCCCACACGGGCCCGTGCAAGTGGTCGTGTGAAAAGCTGACGTCAGTCTCGGGTGCGGAAGTACCACGGGCGTTGCTACAGACGCACGTGCGCGCACGGGCCCGTGCAAATGGTTGCGCGGGCGCACGTGCGCGTAGTACGGACGTTCGCAAGGCGCGTGCGTGTGATACGGGCCAGTTCGATTCCCCCCGATGACCTTCCTACATGAAGTTCATCATCTCTCGTGCATGCATGGGTTAACTTGGCAGTAGGCTGTCTGGTTTCTCTCACAGTTCAAAGATGCAGTGCTGTCTTCAGAAATCTTTCACTTAGCGCTGTCTTTCTCGTTCGGCTTAGCGCGTGCACGCGCAGCGCGAACACAGCTTAAGGAGAAAAAAAAAGAAATGGCTAAAGAAAGATAAAAGAATAATAATAATAGAACATGCTCCCAGAAAGGAGACTCGCGAATATGGGCAACTCCCGCACCCCCGATCCATTGATTAAAAACACTTCTGACTAGCTGTGAGCGTGCGCGCCTGTGCGTGAGCGTCTCGACTCGCGGAGGGGCGGGGGGAGAAACAAACGTAAACTGCGTGCTGCAGCCAGAGGTATTTGGGCTGGCGTGCTCCTCCTCTCCTCTCCCCAACTTTGAAATTATCCAGCACCGTCAGACGCAAAAATTTCCGTCAAGTTTCTTGAGTTGAGCTTTTGTTGAACTCCCGCTCCCGCCCACTCCCGTCAGAATTTAGTCCCGTCCCGTCCCGGTCCCGTGATTAATGGAAGAAATGACTCCCATCCCGTGGGAATCCCGCGGGAATCCCGTGACCCGCGGGAATCCCGAAATAATGTCCGCCTCTACCGTGCATGCCGCAAGGTTTCACGCACGTCGCCGTACAACCGGCTGTACTACCCTTGCGGGACTTGGAACACGGGAAACTGATTGCACGGCTCGTAAGGGTGTAGTACGGGTGTTAGTACTGCTGTTAGTACGGCTGGTACGGCTCTTGGGGTTGATGAAAACAGCTACGGGCCCGTACGGGAGTGGTGCAGCCAGCTGCACGGGCAAAAGAAAATGGGAGAAAACCGTGGCACCCGCAGAAGACTTTGGTGCATGTCGAACAGCCTCCCACGGGCGCCTACGGGCCTTTGCGGAGCCTGCTACCTTTGCGGACCCGTGCGGACCGCCGCAGGGGGGCGGGAAAATCTGGCCCGTAGACCGCCCGTGGGAGCCCGTGCAGGTAGATGTGCCCGAGGCTTTAGAGAGTCAGATTTGGTAGTGACGTTTGGATTGTGTCCTTTTCAGAACACTGAAGTTCAAGAGAGAAATTTGTCATGAAGTGTTGGTGGATGACCCAAGATACATCACACCAGATAACACACAGGCTTTTTACTATTGTCCAAGATACATAAAGAGCGACGCCATATTGGAATAGTCTAAAAACAATGAGATATGTCTGAGCGGACACAGTCAATTGACCATAAAATGCTTAATTTAGGTTCAATTTTAAAAAGGAAAAAACTCTGATCATCAGAAAATGAATGCCCAAATCATGGTAATGATGTTTTTGTATGAAGTCCAACAAATGAACGACATTTCACACTTTTTTATGAATAAATAGGTTATTATTGTAAAGGAAGTGCAATGCTAATGCATGGTTGTTATTTTATTCCAATCTACACACAGACTGAGATTTACACAAACTGTTAGACTCTTCGGTCTGTGTTTAGAAACGGATCGGTGGGTAGCCGACATCACCGTAGACCGCTAGCGGCCGTTATATTTTGGCTGGACCACCCCCGGATCAGCGCAACAGCTGATGGTTCCACAGACGGGGTAGACGGCTCAGTGGGCACTCCGTCCATGGCCCCGGAGCGGCGAGGTCCGGGCAACACCCGCTTTAAAGCACGCCGCGGCCGGGACTTATTATGCAGCTAAAACCGGTCGCGATGCAACCCCACGGCTGTTTTGCATTGCAGAGATTGGGGGTTTTTGTTTGGGAGAAGTGATATGAAAATGTATTTTGTTGTTATTATTTAATTCTTTATCAATAAAATAAATAAATATTTATTTGAACAAATTCCAAACATTGAACACATTCAGTCTGGAATATATTCAAATTAGTATTGATTTTCTTTTTGAGTGCAGTGTTTGTGCGCGTCTGTACGTGCGTAGGGGGCGCTGTTCTCGCAGCATTTAAACACATCATTTACACACAAAGACATGAAAAGAGTCTCGTATGAGATTTGTGCATAAATGTGGTTTTGATTGGTGCAAACTTTTTAAAGATTTATATGTGAAGTTAGTCTTAGGTTATAATTTTACGTTGTGTGTGTGTAAATTTTATTTTGTATTTTTTATATCAGGTTACTTTTGTACATTTGAATACACAAATGGAGGGTACACACAGTTATGCACAAAATGTATTGTATGAGTTACGCACACACAAATCCAGAGAGTCCATTTTTTCTCCATATAAACAGCTTTATAGCTGCTTTCTTCTTCTCTTTCTATCTTAAACAAAGTGTACAGCTTTCTGCACATTACTGCCTCTACAGGTGGAGACTGGTAATGCTGCTTCTTGTTGAGCCAGTTGAAATTATATGCATTTTTCATTCATTTCTAATATTTTCCCTATACTTTGATTCTCTTTTATCCTTTAAATTAACTGTTTTAAAATACGTTTATTAGTCTAATTCCATGAAGTGGACAGCAGACTTCTGTTCTGTAAACATTTTCTATGCCAATAACTCAAAACTGCTGACAGCACTTTCAAAACAAAAGTGTTTTCAACTCATCTGAGGAATAAATAACGTCTGAAATACTGATTAGATCCAGAATATATTGAGAGATAACTATATTAGCTCACTGACTTGAAGCTGAAGTAGTTAGATTGATGGATTGTCCTTCATCATTAGTTTGATGAAAACCTCTCTGCTGAAAAGTCGACTTCTCGTAGTATCGGGGCTGTGCACGATGACGGCACACTTAAAGACATTTAATGTGGCCTTCATGTATCTGAGGCTGGGAGGAGAGCAGAGGCGTCATCGCTCTTCTCCGCTGACCTCCAGTGTCCTTGGAGCTGTTTAATTACACTGCTGTGTGTGCACTCGGAAGAGGAATATTTATGATGAGAACTTACAAATGACAATGATGGAGGGTCACCAGCCAAATGATGTGAGAAATTAAAGAGCAAAATCGACCAAAAAAAACAGAGATTTAGAATATTGGAGGAGAGAAGCGACTGTCCTGAAGTCACCCTGAGGCCAGGAGGTTCTGCTCAGCATGCAGGCTCCTCTGCAGTGTCACACATGCCCTTCCATGTGTTGACCATGCAGAAACGGAAAATGCATCGTCAACAAGCTCAGGGATGCTGGTGCTGTCACTCGTTGCAGTGTTTCTTTATTTTAAAGCTCGCCAGAATAAACAGATTCACCGCTGCCCTCAAAGTTAACACGGAGAGGACTGCAAAAAGAAAAGAAAGAAAACAAAACATTAAGAAACTAGAGGCATTTTTTTCTTGGAACTCGGTCAAAATGCTAGTGCACTGATTTCACACATAATCTTAGTAAAACTCAGAAGTGGACCTGCCTGCTGTGCAGAGACAGTGCGAGTATCAGTAAAACGATTGACAGTTTTACATTTCATTCCATGAAAAAACATCTTTTTGAGCTCTTAAGTGTATCATACTGCTCATTCCTCACTATAAACAACCTCAAAGTGGTGTTTTGATCCATTCACGCATTTCTGAGTAATCCTCTAAAAACATGCGCTCTCTGCAGAAGCCCCTCCCATACCCATGAAAACAAGCGAGTCCTCACATGCTGACATCATCGATTGAGGACAGCTCCTGTCAGGAAGAGTCTGTGCTGCCAGCTCCGCCCCCAGGCTAACACCGACACACCCCCACTTTCTCTGCTGAGCTTAAGGTGATCATCAGCAAAGAGTGGTTATTTTAGCATCAACTCAGAGAAGAAGTGATTCTTCTTGGATACAATCTGTAGAGAAAACAACATCTGCAAAGGCTCGTCTTGACTGTGGACCCCCACAGTTCTATCTGGATGAACACAGTTCAGACGTCGCTGCAGATTTAGATAAGCTATTTCTTTACCAATCCTGGAATATCGCCTGTCCATCCTGGGAGAGGATCTCTCCTTCATGTGGGCATCCACATGAAAGGGCCTAAGGGCAGGGATTACTAGTTTAGTTTAGTTTAGTTTAGTTTAGTTTAGTTTAACAACCAGGTATTGTTTATATTTTATGATGGATTTTCTGCTTTTGTACAAGTATGAAGCACAAGGAGACAATTATTTTGTGATAGTGGACTGTATAAGGCAGGGGTGGGCAAACTACGGCCCGGGGGGCCACATGCGGCCCCTTAAGCTACTTAATGTGGCCCTCCAAATTAAAATACATTGAATCACAAATCCTAATTATTGTTTTATTTTCATTGTATTTCTGGTTTCTTCTCATGAATGATGTTGTTTCTCTGACGTTCGTGTGTGTTCCTTTCTGAGTCAGATGGTGATCTTTCGGATTATTCCTACACCACATAAATGCAGCATTTCTTTGAGTTCACATTTTCCTCTGAAGAACATCAACCCATTGGATCACCCAAAAGAAAACAAAAATCTAAATTTAGAAATTAAAACTCCCAAATTTTCTGTTTTTAAATTAATATATGTGAATTTGAATCCAAATTAAAGCATGTTTTTCACTAAATTCCATATTATTTTTTTAGTTTATGAGGTTGATTACCCAATCTCTCCTTCCATCTGCTCCTTGTCCGGCCCTTATGCCAAATTTTAGAACCCTTTGTGGCCCACGAGTCAAAACAATTGCCCACCCCTGGTATAAGTAAATTGGATTTAAATTGACTGGTTTGTTTGTCATGGTTTCACGAGGCGTGAAGGACCCAAGCGCTGGAACCCAGAAGCACAAACACGTCGAGGACTGGAAGGAAGGATGGGATGAGCTGGTCGAGCAGAGTCCGTGGCTGTGAGGCGGTGGAGCGGCGGTATGGAGCGGGCGATCCGGAGGTGGTCAGTACTCGGGGTGACTGGAGATGAGAAACAGTGAATGAGCAGAGAGCCAGAGGTTGAGAGGAAAAACTAGACAGCACAACAAGTCTGATAAACTGCCAGGTCCTGTACCCAAGGGTAGGCAACGATCTGGCGATGAATACCGGAAGCTGCAGGGCTTAAATGCTGAAGTTGAACTGCTGCGGTGATGAGGCGAGTACCGACACCTGGTGTAATACCCAGGGCCGCCCCCAGGCTGCATGAGCCGGGGGAGTCTGCCCGGGCGAACCATGACATTGTTAACCTTGACCAATATAAGTAAGTAACTAAGTAATATTTATTTGTATAGCACTTTTCCCAGACATTAGTCACAAAGTGCTTTACAGAGCAAAGGTAAAAAAGACAGAGCAAATATGTAAAAGAGACACATAAAATACAAAACATTTAAAAGTACATACAATTATAAATTACAGTCAGCCAGAGAAAGCCCCAATCTGTGGGGCTGAAAAGTTTGATCATAAAAATGGGTTTTGAGTTGAGTTTTAAAAACATCAATAGAGTCCAGTGAACGTAAAAATGGGGGGAGTTCATTCCATAATCTGGGTGCCACTGCTTTAAAAGACCGGTCTCCTCTAGTTTTAAGGCGTGTCCGTGGAACCATCAGTAAGTTTTGCCCAGAGCATCTCGGCCTTTGGGAGGGGATATAGGGCTGGATGAGGTCTGCGATGTATGGCGTGGCTTGTCTGTGAAGGGCTCTGAAGGTTAGGACTAAAATGTTAAAATAGATTCTAAAAGTGACCGGGAGCCAGTGGAGAGACTTTAAAATGGACTTTTAAATGCAAAGCTGTGACAGAAACTATTCTTAGGTTTTCATTTACCAGCCAGAAACGTCGTGCTGACGTCTTTGGGGTCACTGTGGTTCCTTGTGAACCTCAAATTCCAGATGGGACTGTGGGTCACAGATGTAAGACTCTACAATATGCATATCTATCTTTTAAAAAGTTCAGAGGTTTTTTGTTTGCATGTGCGAACACGCTGGGAACGCCTCTAGGATGATGTCGCAAAATGGGCGGGACCGAGAAAGAGCGAAAGGCGGATCAGATATCAAAGTTATGAAGGTATGAAGAAAGTCCAACTCATTTCATAAATAATTTCTTTTTAGTGCACCACAATTAACATACGATCATATATACGGATATAGTTTACTCTGAAAGACTTAAGAAAATCCTGGTATGGCCCCTTTTAACAATAAACTTTTTTAAGATGTTTGAGATTTTAGTTAGATATCTAAAGCAACTTCTTCATTTATCTACAGACATTTTCCTATTTTTATTCTGGTGAAAGTTACCACCCAACAGACCAACTAAAGGTAAAAAAAAAAAACCCTCTGGGAGCACCATGACAATTAGTTGCCTCCACCAAACCCTGTCCTCTGCATCCTCCTCACTTACCAGCTTGCACACGCATATATATATTATATATATATATATATATAATATATGTATATATATATAATATATATATATATATATATATTATATATATATAATATAATATATATATATAATATATATATATATATATTACTGGTTTGGAAATGATGTGACATACAGACATCTGGCATCACTATGCATTGAGTCTTCTCGAGTAATGAATGGCGGAGGTCCGAAAAAAGTAGCACAAAAGGAAACGCAGTGTTCTGCAATCCACTTCAAAAACCTTGAAAACAAAATAATCCGATGGAGAGGAATCCTCACAGGACAGAAATCACATTTTAATAGAGATAAATTAGGCTGGGACCCGTGAACTGTGTGCTAAAGTGGATGCTAGCAGTTCACGAGTAGCATCTTTGATGTATGTTTTTATTAATGTTTCATGTTTGAAACATGGCGGATGTTAATCGGTAAGCTAACATCAGTGTGGCCTTTCACTGAATTCCAATCCTTTACAGCACAGAAGTGGGACGTTATATTATCTCCTCCAGCCTCTACAGCTGCATCCGGGTTAGCTAGCTTTTGCAGGCACTTTGATTGACAGCAACTTAAAAGGAGAAATGCAAACATGATTTGATTTCTTATTATATTTTTCCTCTTTCTGAAGAAAAATGCCTCACATACATGTTAAAAACTCATTGGAGGAGGACTTTAATGCATATATCCATTCTGCTAAATTGATTTCAAATAATTTGATTATTTCTAGTTTTTATTATTTGCGATAGCGAAGCTTCTTCTGTTTAATTTCTTTCTCTCATGAAAACTCAGATGCTGCACTCTACTATCTTCACAAAACATCACAAAAGGACGCAGCTTGTCTTCTTAAGTGGTTCTGATGAAAGTGCTGGCATCAAGCAGAGACGTTGTCCTCTTTAGAAGGACAGAAGACAGGAACGACAAGGTGAAAGAAAGCGTGTTTTGAGGGGGAATCTATGAAGTAGACACGTGAAGCCACCCGCTGACGTAAGTCTCTCTGCATCTTTTTTCCACAAGGACAGCTGCCCTCATCCGAGGGGGGCCAGCCCTTCTGTTACGCAACAGCAAGGTGAGGCACGGCTGGATCAGGTGCAGGTATTTAGAATGTGTGGCCCATAAATGTCACTTTCATCTCTAAATGTTGAAATGAAAAAAAGAGACATGTCTATACAAGTAAACAAGATCCTTTGTTGATGTCGATGACATTTTAAACATCATTGAAGCTTCAGTTCCTCACAGCAGCTAAAGTAGGGTTTTCCTAAAGAGAAGATGATCCTTTCTGTGGTTCCAGAAGAACTGCATCAGAATCCAGAGAGCTGGAATGAGGAGGAGGAGGCACATCTGGACGTTCAACACCGGAGCTCCAGTGCTGATGTGCTGGAACTTTTCAGCCGTCAACACGATCATTCCAGCAGAATCTGAAGGAGAAAAAGCAGCATGAGCCATAACTCACATGTTGATGTGCCTTTAAGAGAGATTTTATTGTTTCCTTTAACCTATTTGGGTGAATTTGATCATTTTAAAGACTGGGATGAAGCAGAAAAGAATGAAGGAATGAAACACCATGGAAGAATCGAACGATTTAGACTTTGGACTTCACTTTTTTAAATAAACTTTTGCTTCATCATCTGGATTAGGGGTCTGCAACATTTAACACTCTACCATTTGGTCTAATAAGACCACAGTCTTACTTTATCGTTTAAAGATGCTCTATATTTATGTTTTTTGGGGCAACTAAAAATTTATTTATAAATTTAGTTTTTAAATATTGCAATAATTGAACTCCAACAGTGTCTGTATATTTCTATATAAAACGGTTAACTTGATTTGCTTTCGGCACCAGCACACACTAGTTCCTTTCAAAATAAAACCCACTCTGTGTCAAAAACGGTCTTCATTCTGATGCAGCTTCACTTCAATTAAAACAGTAAGGCGATCAAGCACATTTATTTATAGCATTAGGATTTTGGTTACTTTTTTCCTTTCAAAAATAAACAACATTTTTAGTAGAATCTATTTATTAAAACATAAAGATTTAGAATAACTTGAAATTGTTATTGAAGACACACAACTCTTAATCATTTTAGACCACATTTGTTGCAAACTTTAGCTACTTTAGTATGATTTACCAAAATAAAAAACTTTTACAGACTTTTATTTGACTAAATTAAAAACTAAATTTCAAAAAACAATTTTACAGAATTTTTGACAGTGAATTAAATTATTCTTGCTTTATTGCTTGACATGTAAAAAATCTAAACAGATATGACAAATCTTGTATTTATTCAATCGTTAGTATTTTTTATGAAACTTGAAGAGCCACAATAAAAGGATAAAAGAGACACAGGTGGCTTTAGAGCAAGAGCGTCAAACTCAATCACAAAATGCCAAAATCCAAAACACACCTTGGGTCTCGGGCCGAACAGAATAAACATTTATTGAACACTCTAAAACTACATTTTAAAAACTTTAAAAACGAAACTTTTTACATAATTATGAACAAGATATATAGCATTACCTACGATAATGCTAGTGTGAATGCTGTGAGTGTCATGGTTCTGGATCCCTCCACCCTGTCAGCTGAGCTAATTAGTCAATTGACTCCACCTGAGCAGCTGTCTTCTTAAGGAGCTGCAGACCTGCAGTGGAGGTTGGATTGTACTATCCCCTCTGCTCTGTTGCTGCCTCAGTCTCCAGCCTGCCTCAGTCTCCAGCCTGCCTCAGTCTCCAGCCTGCCTCAGTCTCCAGCCTGCCTCAGTCTCCAGCCTGCCTCAGTCTCCAGCCTGCCTCAGTCTCCAGCCTGCCTCAGTCTCCAGCCTGCCTCAGTCTCCAGCCTGCCTCAGTCTCCAGCCTGCCTCACAGTCTCAGCCTGCCTCAGTCTCCAGCCTGCCTCAGTCTCCAGCTGCCTCAGTCTCCAGCCTGCCTCAGTCTCCAGCCTGCCTCAGTCTCCAGCCTGCCTCCTCTGAGCCTTAATAAACTTTTCCACTGAAGCTGTTGTTCCAGGGGTCTCCTTATCAACATCCTGACAGAACAATCCAACCAACATGGCCCATCAAACTTCGGCCTGGAAGGCTCAGGTAGAGGGAGCCATATCGGGTGTTGAAAATCGTCTTTCTGAATTCACTAAAAGTCTTCATGATATAACCCAACGTTTGAATCAAGTTACGCTTGCTGCCTCGGTTCCGCCTCCAACCAATGCGACTGTAAACCCTGTTTCTGAACCTCGCATTCCCCCACCTGAGAGATTTGCAGGAGAACCGGAGAGATGTCGGACATTTTTGAACCAGTGTTCTATAATTTTTGCATTGCAACCCTCCTCCTTCCCCACAGACTCAACGAAAGTGGCCTATGTGATTTCCCTTCTGTCTGGCCAAGCTGCCCAGTGGGGTACAGCTGAATGGGAGAGGAATTCTCCTTCCTGTTCCTCTTCGACAGGTTTTCACTGGAGCTGCGCAGAGTTTTCGACCCCATTCAACCAAAGACAGAAGCTTCTCGCAAGTTACCACTGCTCTCTCAAGGTAACCGGTCAGTTGACCAATATGCCATTGAATTTCGCACCATTGCTGCTGACAGCTCATGGAATGATGCTGCACTCTATGACACATTCTACCAGGGCCTTGCTGAATGTATAAAAGATGAACTGGCAGCACGAGACCTCCCCACATCCTTAAATGGGTTGATTGATCTGGCAGCTCGTATTGACCGAAGATTTCATGACAGTCAACGCGAGCGAGGGGTGAGGCCTCAACGAAGTGTTGCATCTATGCATAACGTATCTCCTCTGCGCAGAGTGCCTGTAAAAGCTCCAGAGTCCTGCCATCCAGAGACTGAGGAACCCATGCTATTGGAAAGGACCAGACTAACACCTGAGGAGCGGAGCCGACGCCTTTCATTGAGACTCTGTTTCTACTGTGGAGAGAGGGGTCACCAGGTCAGATCGTGTCCAGTAAAAGCCAGGGCTCAGCAGGAATGATGGGATCGCTGCTGAGCAGAGTTTTGCAAAAACCAAAGTTTCTTCACCCATCTATCTCTGCTGTCATTCACCTCAGCAACAGGCCAGTCAAAGAGGAGGTTTTCATTGATTCCGGTGCAGACTCTAACTTCATGGATGAAGAATTTGTCAGAAAGCACAGAATCCGGATCCACGCCTTGAAGAGTTCATTGCAAGTGAAAGCTATTGACAACCATCTAATTTCTGTCAGTAAGTTCATCACGGGACCCATTAAAATTCAAATTGACAACCACTATGAGACTCTGTCATTCCATGTCATTAAATCCCCAAGACATCCTGTGATCTTGGGACATCCTTGGTTGATGGCTCACAATCCTCAATTGGATTGGTGCACAGGGAGAGTCCTGGGCTGGGGTTCTCATTGCCCAGCTAAGTGTTTGTTAGCTGCTAATCCTGGCCAGACACTTCCACCTCCTGACATTTACCCAGATCTTTCTAGAGTCCCAGAGGTCTATCATGAGCTCAAGGAGGTTTTAACAAAGTTAGAGCAACGTCACTTCCTCCCCACAGGCCGTACGATTGTGCGATAGATCTTTTGCCAGGTACTATTCCACCCCGTGGACGGTTGTACTCGCTATCTGCCCCAGAGAAGAAAGCTATGCAGAGCTACATTGACTGTCTTGCAGCTGGCCTTATCCGCCCCTCTTCATCTCCTTCTGGAGCCGGTTTCTTTTTTGTAAAGAAAAAAAAGATGGAGGCCTTCGTCCATGCATAGACTATAGAAGCCTCAATCAGATCACAGTCAGAAACAGATACCCTTTGCCTTTGATTTCCTCTGCTTTTGAAATGCTACAGGGTTCCACCATTTTTTCAAAGTTGGACCTGAGGAATGCTTACCATCTGGTCAGGATCAAACAAGGAGATGAGTGGAAAACTGCATTCAACACCCCAGCAGGCCATTATGAATATCTAGTGATGCCCTTTGGGTTGACGAATGCCCCTGCTGTGTTCCAAAACATGGTCAATGATGTGTTGGGTGACATGATCAATCATTTTGTGTTTGTGTATTTAGATGACATCCTGATTTTCTCCCGAAATAAGGAGGAACATGTCAAGCACGTCCGTCAAGTGTTGCAGCGCCTTCTGCAGAACCAGTTGTTCGTAAAGGCTGAAAAATGTGAGTTTCACGTCTCTTCAATCTCGTTTCTTGGACTCATTGTTGCCAAGGACCAAATTAAAATGGATCCTGTCAAAGTAAAATCTGTTGTTGACTGGCCCATTCCAGTGTGCAGGAAGCAGTTGCAACGATTCCTGGGGTTTGCCAATTTTTACAGGCGTTTCATCAAGGGCTATAGCCAGGTTGCTGCACCCCTTCATGCACTGACATCGTCCAAAATCCGTTTCGAATGGTCTTCTACTGCTGAAGGTGCCTTTGAGAGACTGAAGACTTTGTTCACCTCTGCTCCCATTTTAATTATGCCTGACGTAGATCGCCAGTTCATGGTTGAAGTGGACGCCTCGAGCACTGGAGTTGGGGCTGTTCTAGCCCAGCGATCTGAGATCGATCAAAGAATACACCCATGTGCCTTCTTTTCTCGTGGGTTGTCCCCAGCTGAGAGGAACTACGATGTAGGGGATCGTGAGCTGCTGGCCATAAAACTAGCACTTGAAGAATGGAGGCACTGGTTGGAGGGCGCTTCTCAACCCTTCATAGTTTTCACGGATCACCGGAATCTGGAGTATCTCCGAACTGCAAAACGCTTAAACCCACGCCAAGCCCGCTGGTCCATGTTCTTCACCAGATTCAATTTTACACTTTCATACCGCCCTGGCTCTAGGAACCTCAAGGCTGATGCCCTTTCACGTCAACATGAAGAGCAAGAGACACAACAAGAGCCTGAGTTTATTCTTCCATCTACTGCTCGCCTGGCTGCTCTTCACACTGACATAGAGGACAGAGAGTAGTGGCTGCCAATCATGATCAACCCACTCCTTCAAACTGTCCACAAGACAAGCTGTTTGTTCCTGACTGTTTAAGATCAGAAGTCATTCAGTGGTGTCATTCATCTAGATTGTTTTGTCATCCTGGCATTAACCGTACCCTCTCCATAGTACAGCAACGTTTTGGTGGCCTACCCTCCGAGAAGATGTAACTAACTATGTCTCTGCTTGCCAGGAGTGTGTGCAGTCCAAGACTAAGAGGTGTCATCCCACAGGTCTCCTTCATCCTCTGCCGTTCCTAAGCGACCTTGGTCACACCTGTCTATGGACTTTGTCACCGGGTTACCTCCTTCATTAGGTAATACTACCATTCTGACAGTTGTTGACCGGTTCTCAAAAATGGCACATTTTATTCCACTGCCGAAGCTGCCTTCTGCTAAAGAAATGGCTGACATCCTCATCCAGCATGTTTTCAGACTTCACGGATTCCCGAGGGATATAGTATCCGACAGAGGCCCACAATTTGTCGCACGTTTCTGGGCTGAATTCTGTCGCTTGCTCGGAGTGACTGTGAGTCTATCGTCAGGATTCCACCCCCAATCCAATGGGCAGTCGGAACGTTTGAATCAACAACTGGAGACTGGATTGCGGTTGTTGTGTTCTCAAGACCCCTCCTCTTGGGCCCGGAATGTTGTGTGGGTTGAGTTCGCTCATAACTGTCTACAATCATCTGCCACTGGGTTGTCTCCTTTCCAGGTTGTTTATGGATATCAGCCACCCCTTTTTGCTCTTCAGGAGAAACAGGTGGTCGTCCCATCTGCCTATGCTTCTGTCAGAAGATGCCACAATACCTGGCGCAGAGCGAGAGCGGCGTTGCTTCGGACTGTTCAGGGATACAAGGTGGCCGCGGATAAGAGACGTACCCCGGCTCCTAGTTATCGTGTGGGCCAGAAGGTATGGCTTTCCTCCAGGGATCTGCCTCTTCGTGTGGAGTGTAGGAAACTGGCCCCTCGTTTTGTGGGTCCGTTCCCTGTTGCTAAGGTGGTCAACCGGTGGCAGTAAGACTGAGACTACCCAAGCCTTTGAGGGTGAACCCCACCTTTCATGTTTCTAAGATCAAGCCAGTCAGGCAATGTGACCTTGTTCCCTCTCCCAGGGCTCCGCCTCCTGCCCGTTTCATAGATGGGGGCCCTGCCTACACGGTCAAGCGGCTGTTGAAGTCTCGTCGGAGAGGGCGTGGACTACAGTATCTGGTGGACTGGGAGGGCTACGGCCCTGAGGAGCGGTCCTGGGAGCCTGCTCGATTTATCTTGGACCCTGATCTTGTCGCCCAGTTTCACCGGGATAACCCTGATCAACCTTCCCGGTCGTCTGGAGCCGCCCGTTAGGACGGGGGTACTGTCATGGTTCTGGATCCCTCCACCCTGTCAGCTGAGCTAATTAGTCAATTGACTCCACCTGAGCAGCTGTCTTCTTAAGGAGCTGCAGACCTGCAGTGGAGGTTGGATTGTACTATCCCCTCTGCTCTGTTGCTGCCTCAGTCTCCAGCCTGCCTCAGTCTCCAGCCTGCCTCAGTCTCCAGCCTGCCTCAGTCTCCAGCCTGCCTCAGTCTCCAGCCTGCCTCAGTCTCCAGCCTGCCTCAGTCTCCAGCCTGCCTCAGTCTCCAGCCTGCCTCAGTCTCCAGCCTGCCTCAGTCTCCAGCCTGCCTCAGTCTCCAGCCTGCCTCCTACCTGAGCCTTAATAAACTTTTCCACTGAAGCTGTTGTTCCAGGGGTCTCCTTATCAACATCCTGACAGTGAGCTGAATTTGGCCGCTGAAGATGCTAGTGATGTCAGCTAAAGATGCTGAAATTAATAGTTAAAAATGCTGAAGCTGACATCCACCTAAGATATTAGCTAAATGCCAAATTAGCCTAAAAAAAACAAAAAACCAAAACTTTGTTTCGCCGAAACAGCTAGCATTTAACTAAAAAAATAGCCTAACTTCAAAATAGCTAAATTAGCCAAAACAGCTGCCATGGAAATATTAGCCCAACTTCAAAACAGCATAAAAAAGAACAAGAACTTTAATCAGCTCAAACAGCTAGCATGTAAATATTTCAGCATGTAGCTGAAATATTAGCTAAACTCTAAAATAGCCTAAAAATCCTGTTAAATGCCAAAATAGTCCAAAAATCTAGCTGAAAGACAATTTTTAAAACTTTAAACCTGTAACTTTTTAACTTGATTATGAATTATATAAATGCAGGAATATTGTTCCAGAATAAATCAACTTAAACCTTAAACAACTTTCAATATTTTACTGTCCATAAAAATATATTTTGTCAAAATTATACAAGTTAGATATGAGCATAAGATAACATCAGACCATTAATTAAAATGAACTAAAATGATCTGGAGGGCCGGATCCGGCCCCTGGGCCTTGAGTTTGACACATGTGACCGAGAGCCACAGGTTGCAGACCCCTGATCTGGACAAAAATGAGTTTTAAGTTTTCTTTACATGTACTTTTCTCAAAAAGGAGCTGGAGCAGTTTGTGCACACCTCGTGCTAACGCCGTTACCATGACAACCAGATGATTTATTGAACTGTCTGCCTTTGTAAAAAACAATTTAAACCTAAAAATATAACACTAACTGAAGCTCTAATAATGCATTTAATTCTTATATGTTATTTTAAATGACCATGGGATGATTGAATGCTCCTCCAGGTTTTACACTAACAGGGAAGAAATTGTCCAACGCAAAAATGAGATTATTAAGATAAAATGTCTGTAATTAATTAATTGTAATTAAAACGATTATTTGACAGCCCTAAATTTGTGCAGAAGAGAATTCTGCACTAATAAATATTTTCTCATACTTTTGGAATTCATTGGTGTAAGTTTGACCTGCTGGATAGCAACATGTAAATATCAGGTTTCATTGGGATAACTGTTATAAATGTATTAATACAAAATGTAGTTGTTCTTGTCAGACTTGTAGTATTAGAACTCTCTATGGGTCTGAAGTGAAGTCCAGTGAAGTTAACCAGAGTTGCTGCTAAATGTTTATTGAATCCTCTACAAAGGTTGTCCTGTGGGCTGCAGGCCTTCTCTGGTTCCCACACTGGTGAGACATAAACAGTTCAGACTCACTCATTTGAAGAAACCTTCAAATTCAAAGGAGAACATGTCATGGAAAACCCAGTGGAGCCCAGAATTTCAAAGATTTCAACTGAATTTGAATAAAGACTTGATCGGTCGCTGACTAAAACCTCCAGCTTTCACCCAGAACCCGGAGACGTCCTCAAACCTGCGTCTGAGGAGCAGGAGAGAGGAAAGGAAAACGTTTGATGGATAACTGCGGCGCTGATCCCGGCAGGAGCCTTCAGCTGCTGATCCTGAGTCACTCAGCTCTTTTATCAGCAGAGTATCTTCCTGACAGAAGTCAAGTTGAAGCTGTTTAGAGAGTTTAGAGAGTCTGAAGTTCTTAAATAACTTTCTCAGAGACTCACATAAAGCAAAAAAAAAACCCTTCTCCCCTTTTCTCATTTGCATTGAAATCTCCCTCATTTCATTTAACTTTCAAAATACTCTCAGACGTGGTGATGCTTTACTAGTTTGAATTTAAGGAATGAAATGTTTGTTCAACTGATTGTAAAAATTCCTCCATTGTTTTATCAACCCTGTAACAGCGGAGCTCTAGTGTTTATGTTTTTTGATTTACTGTGATTTTTTTTTTGTTGTAAACACAATCAACGAAATTACAAAAGATTCTGGAGGAGAAAAAAATCGACAAAAAAATAAGAGTTTAAAGTAGAAAAAAATGTTGAAGCTGAAAAAAAAAGTTTTGAAATTGAAATTTTGAGTTTTGAAACCTGAAAAATGAAACATTGAAGCTGAAAATAATTAAGGTTACATTAGAATAGCAAAACATTTCTGACGTTTCCCTTTTTTTTTTTTTTTTTTTTTTTTGAGTCAAACACCAATATTTGTTTCGATTTGTTTTATTTGGGTTTTAAATAATATAATATTGGCCCCAATTTAGATCCATCATAATCTAGATGAACTTTGTGCTTTAGAATCCACTTTAACATGTTTAGGGCACAGGATGCACTGACTGAACACCTCCACCCCGTCAAGTGGGCGGGCACTCTCAGTCCACCAGGTGCTAGAGGCCCCACCCCCGATATCGAGTTTTCAGCTGCTGCCTGGAAGTAAAGAAGGACCGCCATTAACGTATCATGCAGGTGGTGAAAGATTTGTCTGGAGGTCAAACTCAATCACACAGGAGCCAAAACACACCTGAGGTCTCGAGACAAACAGGATAAACATTTATTGAACTCTCTAAAACTATATTTTTAAAACTTTAAAACCGTAACATTTAACAGTTTTAAACCAGATATACAGCATTACCTGTGATAATGCTAGTGTGAATGCATTAAGCTGGGTCATTCAGCGGTGCAGAACCCATATCAGTGCAAGGCTGTGTTTCTGCGCTTCAGAATTAGCCGGAGTTTCGTTAATTGTCTTGAACGTTGAAGAGTTACCATAACCAAAAGAATGTAACCACTGGAGCTAAAGCTCATTTGTTAAAGCTAATTCATCTTTTTACTTCCGTCATTGAGCGGTACTTCAGTCTCAGTTCTAAAATAGAAAAAAGCTCTCGCTAGTTTTACTTTGAAAACAGGAAGTTTCACCAACACTTTATTTTGAAGATTTGTTTACTTTCGGTGACAACAGCACTGCACATTTGCCATTGTTTTAGTTCATAAAATTATTTTTCTACATTTGAGAGCAGTAAATATTTTATTAAATTTTATTTCACTACACTCTACTATATTTATAAAGTTCATGAATCAGCGATCATTGATATCGCAAATATTCATTCTTGAATTTCCTGGAGCAGATTGCAAGTATCCGAGTACTCGGATACTCATTACAGCTCTAGTGCCAGTAAGGTCCTTCACCTTTTTCACTTTTTTCAGGGATGCATTTAGCTGCAATCTGGTTGTTTGTCCCAAGTTATATAATTTAAAATCAGTTTCTACAAAATAAATAAACTTTAGAATCATTCACGATGAAACGTTTGAACTAAATCAGACTTTTAATGCTAATGATGGCAATAATTAAAAATTATTCAACATCAATTATTCAATAATTAAAATTATTTTACTTTTGACTTAATCTGTAGGTTATATATATATATTTTTTATTTCCTTGTTTGTGCAAAGCCAGTTCTCCTCCTTGTTTACAGCTTGTCTTGTTTGCTTCAGTGCAGCTTGAGTGGGGCGGGGGGGGGCCTCAAACTTGTGATTTAGTGGGACGTAAACCGTAAAGCCGAGTCCCGCAGCTCGACTTCCGCCGCGGTGCTCCATCTTGCCATGAGGGACAGCAGAACTCATTTAGGGTGCTGCCAGAGATGGTCCTGCAGCAGATCACACGGCTGAGTTACTGTTGAGGTGCAGTCTGGGAGGGGGGGGTGGTCGGTGCGTGCAGGAGCAGAGAGACTGCAGGAATGACTAACTGTAACCAAACACACACCTGAGCATCAGAGGATGAAGACGGTGAAGTCGCTGGGAGTTTCTCAGAGTTTCAGTTGTATTGAGGGAATGAACCCTTTAATTGACCTTTAACTGTAGCTCCAGTGTCTATGTTCTCTGATTTACCGTAACTTTTCAACTGTTTACGCCACATATCAAAGTCAAGGCCCGGGGGCCGGATCCGGCCCTCCGGGTAATTTTATTGTTATTAATGACCCGATGTTATCTTGCGCTCATTTCTAACTTGTATAATTTTGAAAAAATATATTTTTATGGAGAGTAAAATATTGAAAGTTATTTACTACTTAATAATATTATAATCTAATATTCCTGAATTTTTATTATTTATGATTATGTTAAAAAGTTACAGTTTTAATGTTTTAAAATTTTTTATTTTTCTAGCTTTTTGGTACGACGGAGTATTAGGGTCACCTAAAAAAAAAAAAAGTAATATTACAAGTTTTTTTCTCGTAGATATACGACTTTAAATCTCGTAAATGTATGAGTTTTAATCTCGTAGATTTACGACTTTTTTCTCATAACTTTATTAAAATCGAGGGGAGTCTACATTCCAGCGAATTTATGCCGTGAACTGAAGCAGACCAACCAAACTGTGAAAAGCGTCTTGGATTTCATCAGGTAAACTGAATGTTTAAAATATTTCAAATATTTGGAAGTTCCTTTATTTGATTTACAGTGTATTAATATTTTATTCGTTGATGCTGCTTGCAGGATCTCTGCAGATCCCGTTCCATATCCTCCAGCTGTCCACTTCACGTCATTTCTTCCTCTACGACAGACCAGATCTCCTCCAACTCTGTGATGCTTCCGTCTGAAGAGGACTAGTTTTTGGAATTTTCAATGTTCTTGTGCTAACGTGACAGACTATTGTCATTTCTCAATGTTGTTTTGTGTCGAGACGGGACGTTTCATTTGGGGAAGGAGGCGTCCGGAGCTCTGTTTACGTTCTCTTTTGGTTTCTGAGCATGACAGAGACATGACGTGAGGTGATGAAATCAAATGAAAGATGTAATAAAGTGACGATCCTGATGAACGTGTATCTCTGAGCTCTTTATTTTACATATGAATTTTACATATGAAACTCCGCACTGTTGTGTATTGAAGTTAGCTGTTCACGAACTGCATTACCAGAAGCCAAGCGACTGGTCACATGTTCGGTGCACGGCAAGTGGTAAACTAGCAGAAATGAGCGCTAGTCATGCACAGTGTGCAGTATGAAAGACTGTTAATAAAAAGTCTGTTAACACAATAATAGCGCCTCTTTTGCTTACTTGAAGATACACAAGACAGCACACGCACTACCGAACCCGGAAATAATTTGATTTTGAATCGCCAAAAGGTTCAGAATTTCTTTGCTTTTAACACTGATCTGGACATAATCTGCACCAGATTCTCCACGTCTTTCATCTTCAAGCACGGCTCTAATAAACGGACAACTTTGTTCTTTTCTCATTAAATTACGACTTTTAATCTCGTTGATTTACGACTTTAAATCCCGTAGATTTACACGTTTTTTCTCATAAATTTACGACTTTAAAAGTTGTAAATTTGACCTATGACTTTTAAAGTCATAAATATACGACTTTATTCTCATAATTTAGCAGTTACGACTTTTTCTCGTAAATTTACGAGATTTAAAGTCGTATATCTACGAGATTAAAAGTCGTAATATTACTTTTTTTTTTTTTTTCGGTGACCCTAATACTCCGTCGTATTTTGGACTATTTTGGCTTTTAGTAAAAATTTTGAAGCCATTTTGGAGTTTAGCTAATATTTCAGCTACGTGCTAGCTGTTTTGGCTAATTTCTGCTTTTTAAAGAAAGGTTTTTAGGTCGTTTTGGTGTTATTTACACGATAGCTATTTTGGCTATTTTAATCTTTTTTTTTTAGGTTTTTATCTTTTCAGCTACATGCTAGCTCTTTTGGCTAACCTAATTTTTTGTTTTTTTGTTTTTAGCAAGTGGCTCGTCCACAATGAATTTAAGTCTGATGCTGAAAATTACTGCGAAAAATGACCTTCATCCAAAAACACAAATAAAAATGATCTTTCTTCTGCATATGTTTTTCCTGAGGTCGAGCCCTGAAGTATGGCAAGCAATTCTGTCAATTAATCAATATCCTTAATTAATTCTGTTATACTTAAGCTAACTTAAGTACAATCTGTTAACTAGTGACAGCCAAAAATGTAAACTAGTAAGCTAGTGATGGTTTACCTTTCAAAGTAAACTATATCCGTATAAATGTTCATATATTACCTTCGGAACACTAAAAAACAAATTATTTATGAAATATGAATCTTTTTTGTGGAGCGTTTTAATACAAGGAAGTAAAAGGACTCGATCTCTAAAGCAGAGGTTCTTAACCTTTTTGACCCTGGGGCCCAATTTTCCCGGTACAAAGTGATTCGAGGCCCATTCAAATATAAGCATGTTAATGTAAATTGATCCAGATCTTGTTTGATTTGTATTTGATAATTAAATCGAGTCATTTTATGGTTTATCAAAGTAAAATCTTGTGGGGAAAATGATACAACATGATCATCTCAGACATTTATTTTCATACTGAGCAGGTAAACCACAGTTGTCAACCTCAACACAAATTAGAATTCCAAAAATATCTATAAGGCATTTTGATCAATTAAATAGTGTAGTAATAAAACAAGAGCACTTCAAATAAGTTTCAAATTAAACAAACTGTAAATGACATTTAAATAAAATGCTAATTAAAAGATTATTTTATAACCTGCTGATGAACTTGACAAATTATAAGTTTTAATTTAGTACTAGATATTACTCTCCAAATCTGTGACAAATTAACAACAACAGTCACAACAGTCTGTTTAAAAAAAAAAAAAAACTAAACATGAACTGAGGCAAAGAGCCCCGGAATAAAGAAAATATGATGAGGGGCTGATAGCCGCATACTATTGGCTCATGCCACAACGTAGAACAGAGGCCGCTTCTATTTGGCGCCCATGTTAACCTATGGCGGCGTTCACACCAGGCGTGGAGCGGTGCGGTCCTCTGCGGAGGACTCGCGCCGTGCAGCGGATCATTTCGGTGTCTGCTTTAGTTTGAGCGCGAGCGTTCTGCATCAATTCTGGCAGAAAGTTACATAAAGTTACAAGAGAAAATACGGTTTATTTTTAAAAGAAAGAGTGTATTCACACGTAATTTTGGAAAATCGTGCATCCAGTGTTGAACTTTGTTCTTAGTCGCTCAGACCCAGAGGAAGGGGGTTAAAGTTAGGATTATGGTTCCGGTTCCTGAGGTCGGCTGTCTCTGCAGCTCACGGCTCCACCAGGAGATGGATCAAATGTGGAGAACACATTTACACATTTAGGAGGAGGACAGTTAATGGGACTTTAAGTTGAATTTTAAATATGTGCGTCCAACAAAAACATCCAGCCTTGGACACACTTAGAATATGTGCAACATTGCAGCAATGAGTTCTTGGCTGCATGCATTACATGTGTTCAATATGAATTTCTATCATTTTCTATGCTGGTCGAGTGTAAATACGTGGGAATAACATCAGTCTTTTTAAAATATAACCAATTTTTTACAATAAAATGCCGCGATTGACAAAAGTAATCATGTTTTTATATCTAAACAAACTGTATACATACAATCACAACACGCACGTGCGTGCACGAGCACAGACACATACAGATCAACGTAGTGAGCAGACTCCACTGCGGGGTTCAGGAGTAAACAACAACAGAGAGGCAGAGAACAGAGACATGGGTAAAAGTTTTAGTTTATGAATGTACTCACGCACACACATGCGAGCGCGTGCGTGCGCGCAGACACAAACAAAACAGACAGGGACGCGCGCACACAGTGAGCCGGCTCCGGAGCGGGTGGGCGGGGCTGGATTTTGGGTGTAAAACAGGAGTTCCTCTTAGCAGAAACACGCGGTAATATCTTTAGGTTGTATGATGGCAAAAACAACAAAATCTCTCGCTGAAGCCCCTGTGGACCGCCGCGGAAAAATGCGCGTCTGGTCTGTAAACCACAGAGCGGGGGGGAAGCCGCGCACAATCTGCTTCGTGGTGCTTTTGGGTCAGTGTGAACCCGGCGTGACGCTTACTGCCACCAAGTGGTAGGAGGCTGTATTCAGGTCCCGCGGCCCTCGCGGCCCTCAGGTTTAGCACAGATTTTTTTTCGCGGCCCACTAGAGGGCGCTCGCGGACCGAGATTGGGCCGCGGCCCTATGGTTAAGAAACACTGCTCTAAAGCACCGCTTTTAACTCTTTGTTGACCCCGCCCATTTTACAAAGTCATCCTTGAGCCTGCCCATAGACCGTAAATGAGCCTCCCCAAACCTCCTCCTCTAAGGGGGCGTGGCTTTTTGAAGCGGAGATGAGCAGCTCCGCCCCTGGGATGAGGAAGTGAAGATCTTCATGGACCGAACTTCCTCCAAAATCCTGATTCTTTCTCCTTCCAGTTCACCAAAGACTCTTTTAGCTCATTCTCCAATGTTTCTTGAACATATTTTATTAAAGTGGACTAGTTTTTGATGAAATGACGGAATGGCTTCCCATATGATGCAGAAGGAGCCTGGAAAAGATCAGCACGACCTCCACGTGTTCTGAAGAGAACATCCAAATGCAGAGAGAACTTGGAGATCACGTGACCAAAAACATCACAGATCATTGGTCTGTTTCCTTTCTAGTTCATTACCTTTCAGGGCCAAAAACAGGAAATCTGATCCGAAGCTGGGAGAAATTTATTTTTTGTGACACATTCTCAGGTAAATAGAACTAAACTTTATTAGTGAGTTTTCCAACAAACAGTTTGTAACAATTAAAGATGGTTTTTCCTCTAAAATGACAGATTTTCTTCTTAATAAAACAGAAAATCATAAACATGCTACTCAGGTTTCATTTCTACTAAAACTTCTGATACTATGGATGCTTGTAGACAATCCCAGTTAAACTGTGACAGAGTGGTTTTAAATAGGGAGCTTGTTAATAAAAAACATAAACCGCTTCCACTCCTTACTTAATGTCATGAATTATCACTACAATCTTACTGCAGGTTCTTCAGGACCTCATCCACGTCCGCTGTTCTCCAGCTCATTTTCCTGCTCCACAAACACACAGAGGAACACAGAAATATTGCAAATTACTGTCAGAACTCTTTGTGTTTTCTGTTTCTCAGGCTGGACGCTTCAGGTTTGGAAGTCTTGTGTTTGCGTGAGTCACCAACTGGTTTAAGCAGCTTCATTCAGACTTGATTTATAAAGAGGTGCATGTGTGTGTGAAGAGGTTTACCTTCTTCCTTCTCCTCGTGGAAGACCTGACCGTCTCTTGTGATCCAGCGGAGCCGCACGTCTGTTAAACTGTTGGTCTGCAGCTCTGCTTGCAGCTAAATAAAAGCACAGGTGTGAGTCCTGAGCCATCATCAGATTGACATGATTTTCTTCTGTTCTGCTCAATCAAAAAGCTCGTCAGCTTGGGTTTGTGGTTTGACGGGAAAGCCTTTTCATACTGGGAGAGTAATTCAGTTGAATTGATGTCAGCATCTAAACGTCTTTAGATTACCTGGACTTCTGTTGCTGTGAATTTATAATTATTCATTTTTTAATGAGTGAAATATGGGACTAATGCGTCAATTAATCTCTTTGATTGTTTGGTTCTCATTAAAGTCCAGGTGAGCTAAAGCAGGTGCATATAGACTTAATTGTGAAGGAGCTGCTGGACTCTGAAGGCCACAAGCCCAGAACAGTACTGTTGGACTATTAGACTCTTGTTTTTCTTTTTTCCAAAGATTTTCAGTTTCTCTACTGTGTATCGTTAGAGATGTATCTTTTATTCAGTCATTGCATATTGTTTGTCCGTGCAGTGAAGCAGAGGCCCTACAACAGGAGCTGGGATAGGCTCCAGCAACCCAATGACCCCAAAAGGGATTCAGTGGGTTAAGAGGATGGATGGATGAATGCATGGATGGATGGAGGGAGGGAGGGATGGAGGGATGGATGAATGGATGAATGCATGGATGGATGGATGGATGAATGGATGAATGGATGGATGGAAGGAGTGTTTTTCAATATACCTGGTGTAGGTTCGGCTTGCAAGATCGGTATGGGGGCTAGTGATGCCGTCACACTACGGTAAGGCCACTTAGACCAGGGGTCTGCAACCAGCAGCACTTACAGAGCCATTGGGGTCAATTTTTATGGACCAAAACCCAGCAGGAGCCACAAAGCTTCACTTCATCTTTTGGAAAAATAAGACATTGATTTGTATTTTTGTCAGTGCAACCACTATGATAAAAATATATTGACAAATTTTGTATGAATAAAACATAAATATAAAAAGAAAATACCCCCTTTTTTCCAAATATGAAACAGTTTATAACTTTTGACAGAGGTTCACATGATTTCCTTTCAAAATAAAAGACAGCTTGTGTCACATAGAATCTTTTTAATGCTGCCAAAGTAGTGGCAATTAATGTAATGTAAATAGTGATTTAAAAAATACGTTTATTTTACCGTTTGTGGTAAATCTCTGCCAAGAATACACAAATCTAAGAAAAAAAATAAATCAGAGCCAATTGTGACACTCCTGCTTGTTTTTTAACCATAAGCACACTTAAATATTGATTTCGCCTTAATCCTGAACAGGCCACCTCATGGCTACCTAATTGGGGACAGGTGTGCAATGAGGGCGTGGCCAATGTGATAGCTTATGAGGAAATGCATAATACATAAAACATGGGAGGAAAGGGGAACATAGAAGGGGGCCCTGGTGGAGCATGGCTGGGGAGAAGCCACCGCCGGGCCCTGAAAGAACGCTGTGGGAGAGAAGCCAGTGCCGGGCCCTGGAGGAGCGTGGCTAGAGAAGCCAGTGCCAGGCCCTGGAAGAGCGTGGCTAGGGAAGCCAGTTCCGGGCTCTGGAGGAGCGTGGCGAGAGAAGCCAGTGCCGGGCCATGGAGGAGCGTGGCGAGAGAAGCCAGTGCCGGGCCCTGGAAGAGCGTGGCTAGGGAAGCCAGTTCCGGGCCCTGGAAGAGCGTGGCTAGAGAAGCCAGTACCAGGACCTGGAAGAGCGTGGCGAGAGAAGCCAGTTCGGGCCCTGGAGGAGCGTGGCGAGAGAAGCCAGTGCCGGGCCCTGGAGGAGCGTGGCAAGAGAAGCCAGTGCCGGGCCATGGAAGAGCTAAGCGCTGGTTTTTTTAGACTGCATGTTTTCATTTATTGTTTTATTATTGTGGGATTTTTAGCAGCCAGGTATTTTACCCTCGAACTCCTGGGTTATTTTATCTCTTTTTAACGAGCTCCTGGTTCCAACAAAATGGATCCAGCTACCCCTATTAGATTTAATAAACTCTTTTTAGTTCCCCTTTGAACTGCAGTACCGGTTTTCTTGTCTCCACACCTCCAAATTAAAGAACCATGCAGGTCTGTGACATTGCAAGCCCCCGTATCGATCTTGCCGAACACATATGGCACCTACACCGGCTTTCCTGTAAAAGCTGAGAATCTGGTACCTGCTCCAAGATCTGGAGTTGAATCTGTGGGTCCGTCAGGTCGGCTCCGGACCGGAACCTCAGCTTCACTCTGCTTCGAGGTGGAATCAATCTCTCGCAGAAGAAGTTGTGCTTCTCCTCACAGTTGACATTAAACCACAGTCCTGTGGTGGTGTTGATTGCGCCACATGAAAAGAGGGTGGGATCAAAGCCGCCCAGCTGGCTAGCCTCCCAGTTTGTGAATGGTGGGGGGTGTGGTCAGACCAGGGAGACCAGGTCGTCTGTAGAGGCCGATCCAGGCGTTCCGTGGCAGCAGATTGTAGAGTTCTGTGTTCTCAGCCTCGCTGT
The DNA here is from genome assembly GCA_003999625.1 of Oryzias javanicus. NCBI lineage: Eukaryota > Metazoa > Chordata > Actinopteri > Beloniformes > Adrianichthyidae > Oryzias > Oryzias javanicus. The sequence goes on from CM012447.1 coordinate 3,210,468, forward strand.
TCACTCTGGCGAGGTCTGTGTACATAGACCTGCAGTAGTTTTTGGCATCGTCCCAAGTCATGAATGTAGTCACGTAAATGAACTTGGGGGGACCTTGTTCTTTAAAAAATAAAATAAAAAAAAAACGTCAGACAGTTTTTATGTCTTCATTAATCTGAGAATTCTAAAATCTTGATTCCATTTTAAGGTTAAATTACCATAGAAAAATTTAACATTTTTATACTGACATCCTCTAGTTATTGGTAAACTGACAGACATCTCTAAAATGTAGTTAGCTGAACGCGGTTTAACACAATTTTACGTAAATAGTAAAAGGTATCCTCAACAATTTCAACAGAAAAATGTACAATATTTATTTTATAAATGTCCTGCTGAACTGTATTTTCATTTCCTGTCTTAGATCGTTCACAAATCTAAACAAAAATTATTGCATTTCCTGCAATAATGCTAGTATGAATGCTTTTTGATGACAGTAGTCGCTGAAGCTTTTTGCTGAAAATAGTGACGCAGTTTACTTTAATTGCTTAAGGGATTCACTGAAAATGTAAAAGTTGTTTGCAAAAAGGCTAAATTTGCCATAATACTAGAAATTTAGTTAAAGTTCTATGAAAGAATTGACCTAAATTTTTAAAAATGTGTTGTAAAATTGCTTAAAAATCCCTAATACATTCCAACTTCACCAAAATATTTAGTGTTGCTTAATTATGAGCTAAACTCCAAATTAGTTCAAAAAATCTTAATAGATGCTAAATTAGCCAAAAAACTAGCTTGTTACTAAAATACTAGCTAAATTACAAAATAGCCTAAAAATCGCCAGTAAATTAAATTAGCCAAACACGTTAGCATGTTGCTAAAACAGAAGCTAAACACTAAATTAGACTATAAAAGCTTCAGTAGCTAACAAATTAGCCAAACACGTTAGCATGTTGCTAAAACAGAAGCTAAACACTAAATTAGACTATAAAAACTTCAGTAGCTAACAAATTAGCCAAACACGTTAGCATGTTGCTAAAACATAAGCTAAACACTAAATTAGATAATAAAAACTTCAGTAGCTAACAAATTAGCCAACCACATTAGCATGTTGCTAAAACAGAAGCTAAACACTAAATTAGACTATAAAAATTTCAGTAGCTAACAAATTAGTCAAACACATTAGCATGTTGCTAAAACAGAAGCTAAACACTAAATTAGACTATAAAAACTTCAGTAGCTAACAAATTAGCCAAACACGTTAGCATGTTGCTAAAACAGAAGCTAAACACTAAATTAGCTTATAAAAACTTCAGTAGCTAACAAATTAGCCAAACACGTTAGCATGTTGCTAAAACAGAAGCTAAACACTAAATTAGCTTATAAAAAAATCAGTAGCTAACAAATTAGCCAAACACGTTAGCATGTTGCCAAAACAGAAGCTAAACACTAAATTAGCTTATAAAAACTTCAGTAGCTAACAAATTAGCCAAACACGTTAGCATGTTGCTAGAACATAAGCTAAACACTAAATTAGATTATAAAAACTTCAGTAGCTAACAAATTAGCCAAACACGTTAGCATGTTGCTGAAACATAAGCTAAACACTAAATTAGATTATAAAAACTTCAGTAGCTAACAAATTAGCCAAACACGTTAGCATGTTGCCAAAACAGAAGCTAAACACTAAATTAGCTTATAAAAACTTCAGTGGCTAACAAATTAACCAAACACGTTAGCATGTTGCTAGAACAGAAGCTAAACACTAAATTAGCTTATAAAAACTTCAGTAGCTAACAAATTAGCCAAACACTTTAGCATGTTGCTAAAATATTAGGTAAACATCAACTGTTTTTTAATTACTATAAAAGATGAAAACAGTCTATGAATATACTTAAAGGCTTGTTGCTAATCTATTTATAAATGCTAAATTTGAAGAAGCTTTCTCATTCATTTCCTATAGGGATTTTTTTGCTCAATATTTCAAAAACTACAAAGTTTATAAATACCAAAAATTTTGTACATTTGTATTTGCTGAAAAACGTACGGAAAGCAGCAGGAGGATCACTGTAGTGTGAATGCTTATTCACCATTCACACTTTTATTTAAATGTGACTACTGTATGTGTGGCTTTCTGGAAAACCATCAATGTTCATGTTTAGTTTGTGTTTGCTGCACTTTTTCTGTTAACCTACAAACTGACAGAGAAGAAAACAGTGAATAAAAAGTTTGGGGATTGCTGGGTTAGTTTACCTTTTATTATTTACGTAAAATGGCTTTAAACAGTGTCCAGCTGTTCAGGTATGATCTAAGTCACTCTACACACTTGTGACGTCATGTGAAAGGCAGGGTGGAAACACCAAATACATTTACCATTGTAGCAGACGAAAGGGCGCTCCGTGTTGCAGATTTCGTCACGCCAAAGTCCGTTGTACCTCACGGTCGCGCAAGTGTCGTTGAGACATTTATATTTAGGATTATCGTCCTGCCAGCAGTGATAGTCGATGTTTCTGTCAAATTCCGGACGTCCCATCGTCCACTTCCACTTGGTCATGTTGTCGTAAAGCCCGATCCACGCCAGTTCTCCGGGCTCCTGGACCTCTCCCAGCAGCCTGGCGCTCTCCGCCGGACTGTCCACCGTGGCCAGGTCAGAGTGCAGCTCTCTGCAGGCCTGCTGGGCTTCCTCCCACGTCTTCAGGGCCTTCACGTAGTGATACTCTCTGAAAAAAGGCTCCGTCCTCGTAGATGGAACGGAGAAAACTGAAGGACAGATTTATTCAGTTCGGTTTGTGAAGCATAACTTTGGATGTAACCATGAAAAACTCTTACCTGAGAGCGTGACACACAGCAGGAGAGTCTTCATCATCCTGAAAATCCAACACCTTAAAATTAGTTTAAATTGTCTAAAAAAAAAATCAGTTTTTCCACATTTTCCAACCATTAACACAATAATTCCAGCAGATTTTGAAGGAGAAAAGCGGATCTGTTGGAATTATTGAGTTCACGAGTCATCAAACGAGAAACCATACTCTGTCTGATAAAAGAAAGTCTAAAAATCTTTTTACATAAAATGATTCCATGTCTTGAACAGGTATAAATCAGCTCCGGTGGTGTTTTAGTGGCTGCTAAACTCATTCTAAAGAACGACTGAAAGCAGAAATTTCATAGAAAGTTAAAAAAATAAAATAAAAATCAGACCTACCCGTCTCTGTGAATCCTTTGAGCTCTCACCAATGATTACTCATCTGAAGTTTTCCTCCTTTTTATAAAGTTTTTTTTTCTTTTGTTAGTGAGAAACTGATTTTCATGTATTTGCTCTCGTCATTAGAACAGCAGCACAAACAAAGCTGGTGAAATTGAGCGTTTGACCTTAAACTTTAGCATTAGTAAAATGAGGATGACAATAAAACACTTTACATTCATTTTCTATGGACTCTTATTTGTACATAACAGTGGTCACCAATCTTTTTTCAGGTTTAAATTAGACAACATTTCCACAAACGAGGTTAAAGTTTTGATTATTAAGCTTCTGGTTTCTGAAAATCTTTCTTCAAAATAAAATCCCACAATAAAAAATCTAAAAATTTCAGTATATATATATATTTTACAGGTGATGAAGATTCAATCAAACAAAGTAGTTGATTTGTTGAAGTCGTTTCCATAAAGGAAAAATCCTGATTCCTGAATATCATTTTGGCACCAGATAATACAGGCTCTGATTATCTTTCATGTAAAAGTGCATTTAAAAATATATTAGGGTGAATATTATTTGAAACCAAAATAAATTGAAAAAATATTGATGTTTGGCCAAAAAAAAGTAAAATGTCAAAGAAATGGTTTATTCTAAAAATAAAAGTGATTACTTTTAATTTTAAATTTTTTAATTTTTTAGGTTTAGGTGGAGGCGTGTCTGTCTTCTCTGAACTGTTGATTCTCACGGCGCCGGGGGGCGGGACTTTTGCAGAGAACCGCAGATTTTCTTCCATTTTTAGACAACGCCGGTGTTTGTTATGGTGGAATATTCCTGCAGGTCCCCATCCCAAAATAGAATAATAGTTGGTTTCCTTGTTGGAGTTCTGTGTGCTGCCCCCTACAGGTTGAAACGAGGTACTTCAGTGGGATTTTGTGATTGGTCAAACCATGTAAGTTTCAAAAGTCTGACATCATGATCTGCAGCTCCAGTAATGATAACAGTCCGGCCCCCAAGCCCCACCCCTCTGGCTGAATTTTCATATTTCGGTTGTGGGTGGAGTCAGCCTCCAACTTCCCTGTTTGGTGACCCTTTAAATATAAAAATGCCTTTACAAGCTCAAACCAACAGCACTATATGAAAGGATTTCAATCCATTCAGGAAAAATCAAGTCAGGAAGAAAAAAAACCAAGGAGAATTCAAAAGAATCTCAAGTTTTTCATCTTGATTTGGCATCCATGACTTTATGTATAATTGTTTTTTTGTAATTAGATTATTCTTACATTGTCTCTAGAAAATGTTGGTGTTTTTTCTTGACCTTTGATGGTCTTAGTGGAGAGAGCTGCTTCAACAGATTTATAACTTTTTATACCTGATGAAGACGGAAGGTCTCCGTCGAAACATGTCAGGTATTAAATAACAAAATAATTAAAACAGTTATGAATAATGCAGACACTATGAATTTGATCGCATTAACTTTTGTACCGTTTTGCAGACACTTTCCTTTCTAAAATCAATGTTTGAACAAAGAGTGCATCAGTCTCATTTCAACCTCTTCTCCTTTATAAATGACTTCTCTGGTGATTCTTTCCCCAATCCGACCTTTTGAACCCTTTTTAATGAACTTATCAGTTGTAGATCCGCTGAAATGTTTTTTTTTTTTTTTTTACACTCCTTCTGAAAAAAAAAGCGGATGCAAATCAACTGTGATTAGTTTGTTCCTGTCATTTAGAACAGAAGCTAAACACAAACAAATGAAGGAGGTGAAATGGAGCGTTCGACCTTAAAACTCTGCATTAAGAAAAGAAGGACATCTGTGTGTTTAAAGCAGCAGTACCTGCAGGTGAAACTGGTTTTAGCACTTTCAGATAAATTGCGGTCAGATCAGGTTTATGGGGTTTGCACTATTACTGAGGTAGAGCTTCCTCAGTTAGTAAAGGAGCCATGTCATGTCATGGCTTTGGGTTTCAGCAGGTCCTACAGCACAGCTCCTCCAACAGGGAGTTTTGGAACACGACATGCTTCTTTCCTCTAGCCCAGAGGTCTGCAACCTGCAGCTCCAGAGCCACATGTGGCTCTTTTATCTCTGAATAGTGGCTCTCGGGCTGAAGAAAAATAAAATAATAATAATTCAAAATAAATAAATAAATGGAGATTATTTCAGCAAAATGCAAACGTTTTTGGCTGATTTGTTTTCTAGTGGGGTTTTTAGGCTAATTTAGAGTTTTAGCTTCTATTTTAGCAACATGCTAACATTTTTTACTAATTTATTTTACTGAGGAATTTTATGCTAATTTGGAGTTTAGCTAATATTTGAGTAAAATGCTAATGTTTTCAGTCAATTTGTTTTCTACTGAATTTTTTTTGTTTGTTGATAATTTAGAATTTAGCTTCTATTTTAGCAACATGCTAATGTTTTTTGACTAAGTTAGTTTACTGAGGAATTTTAGGCTTTTTTTTTGCGGATTTGACCTTTAATTTGTTTTTTATGCTAATTCTGAGTGATATTTAGCTAATATTTAAGCAATAACATTTTTATTTGTTATCTACTGGAGGTTTAAGGCTAATTTTTAGTTTAGCTTTTATTTCAGCATTATCTAAAATTTTTGGGTGATTTAATTTACAGAACACGTATTAGTATATTATGCTAATTTGAAATTCAACCAGTAATTATGGGCTTGCTTCTTTGGTACTAAAGTTAAATACTTTTTAAAAATCCCTTTTTGAGAGATGCTAGTTTCTTTTTATATACATATTTTGCTTTTGTTCGTGCCAAAAATAGACATTATTCGTATTTATTGAAAAAAAAAAAAAACAAAAGGAAGGTTATGAATGTAAATCCAAATTTCTTAAAGGCTACCGTAAGTCAATGCGGCTCCTTCTAGGTTTTGATCAGTAGAAAACAAGCCCAAATGGCTCTTTTACTCTTAAAGGTTGCCGACCCCTGCTCTAGCCGAAATTCTTGTCAAAGAGGCTTTTGCTTCTCTGTATCTATTAAACAGTGACAGAAGCCAAAAATGAAGAACCAGAGTATCTCTGTGATTGAGAGAAAACTAAGTAAAACTTAGAAAAGAAGCTACGAGTTATTGTGAAGAATAAGATGTAAAACTTTATGAGATTATATGAGAGTCGTGGATAACGATAATAACGCGAGAGTTCCTGAGAACTCACGGGATTTGGGCATCAGTTTCACGTGTTCGCTCTCACATCCTTCAAGACTTTAGAGCGAGAGCCATGCAGAAAGCAGCCTGGAATATGAGTCAACCAGCTGTGAAGAGTTGAAGTGTAAAAACTAATCTGTTACTCCACAAAGACCTCCAAAGTGACAGGCAGCCACGAGGAAGCTAGCATTTAGCATTTGTAGCTTTTTTGTAGCTTTCACGGCGTTTCATGATGATGAAGATATTAAAATCCGCCCGTACTCAAGAAACCGTGCGCAGCGTTGTCACTAAGGAGCTACATTCTGCTTATGACACTTTCAGCGGATTGTTTTGGTTCGGTCAAAGGGGGTGTGTCCTTGGCTCGGGAGTTCCTGATTGATGATTGTTTAGGTGCAGGCAGACACAGCTTCTGCCGGCTGAATGTCCAGGAGAATCCTGAATGATCTGCACACATGTCCTACAAAATCTGAAAGAGGCCGTTCTGAGTGCTGAAGGCTGACATGGACTTCATAACGCCTCAGCACATCCACAGACTAACTCCACACCACACTGATGCTTCTGCTGAGCCTCTACAGAGTCCTCGGGGTTACATTTACACTTTTCAGAGTCATTTCTGTTATCACATTTTATTTTAATTTTTCCAAAACACATAGAACATCTGCAGGTTTGAGATGTGGACGAATCAGAGGACACATCCCTACATGCGTGCAGACCATACAACCTTGAGATCTGTTTTACTTTATATGTGACATGAACAAAAAAAGGCCAGAGTAATTCTCTCAAACACAGCTGTTGCCTCATTGGTTGTACAAAAGCTTGTCTGTCCGTCTTTGAGGCGTGTCTGACCTTCTATTCCAGGCCTGCAGTGTGATCAAAGTTTTGCACAAACTCAAATGATACACACACGAGCGAGAATCACACACACTCAAGTTTAATTCACGCACATGTAAAACTGAATGTGAAAAAACCAAATACCTTTGATGTAAAGAAAGGTTGAGCGCATAATCACTTAATCTCCCCTTTACTCTTCATCCTCTTCTTTAGAGGATTTGGTCTGCTCATCTTCATCCTCACTTTGGATCTTCCTCAGAAACATCGGATTCATTTTTCTCTGCGTGTTCTTTTCTATTTACTTTTTCTTTGAAGTAATTTGATGGATTATTTCACCGTGTGAAATACTTTTTCTATCTGGAAAAATACATTTATATTGAATTTAAAATGACTTATCACAATATTGATGAGAAGTTTATGAATCATTTATTGTTGTTCTTGTTCCGCTGCACCTCCGTGTAGCAAACGCATCAGTGATCAGATGACTGTGAACGAACTGAATGTTCCAGAATGAAAAATCAAACGCACCCCACAACACGCATCATCAGCTTTGGATTTGTTTGCCGACAGCGCGGTCTCGTTCCCGGCACACCGACGCCTGGTTCGGGGTCCCTCCGCGTCACCCCTCCGTATCCCTGGGTGTCCCCGGCTCGTCATCCACCGCCACACCTGTTAGGAAGGCCGGGGATCCGCCAGGGGGCAGCGCCGGATGCGGCACGGGAACCTGGGTTGGGGACCCATGATTTAATGGGAGCGGCCGGCGTGTTGGGAGGCGGTGAGTTTGGGACACCCAAAAAGCCAACAAGTGACACGGAGGGATCCCGAATGTAAACATGAGACGGCCAGGGAACGAGGACGTGTTGTCACGGAAGCGAGAGATCCAGAAGATTTAAAGAACTGACCGATGTGCCACTAAAAACATCCAAATAAAGTGCTGCCTGCTCTCAGCTCAAGAATCCATTTTCTTTCATTTTCTTCCACAAGAGCTTCTGTCACGTGTCAAACAGTGAAAACCGGCCGCACGGATGATCTCGGCGTTCTAACCTTTCACCTCTGGGTCAGAGTAGGCCAATATTTACTACAGTTTTGGGGAAATAAAGGGAGGGCTGGTGAACGAGACGGAATTGTAACGGTTACAAATTTATGTCGGAGTGTTCATCCCATTTATAGACCAGCTATGGTCTATTGGGGGTATATGTAATGGCCGGTTCCGACGGTAATACTTTTTATACCACTTCGGTTCTGTGAATAAATGACTCAGCTGAGAGTCTGAACTCTATTGACCATTTGTTAGTACTATTAATATTCCCAACACTACCACAGAGAATAAAATATGAAATATTCACTTGGTCTTGTTAGCTGGAGTTAGCGCTTTGCTAGCTCCACCGCGGCATGTTAAAACTAAATACCTTTGATGTTTATCACGGTTGAGCGCATAATCACTTCAGGAGGATGGTCGTCGAGATCCGTTGTTGGTAAGAGTTTATTTACTACTGAAATATAACAAAGGGAAGTGTCAAAATAGTATTTTGAAGAGACTTTTCTGCAGCCTGGTGCAACATCACTGAACAAGAAATCGCCGCTCTGATCTCTCTCCACTGATTGGTTGATAACTGATGAGAGCTCCCCCCACATGACCCCTCCTCCCTGCAAGTTAGTGTTGTCACATATCTTCCGTATGGGGGTGTGTCAAAAATCAAAAACACTCTCAAAGTGTTGTGTGAAACTCTTCTACAGACGAAAACTGAAGCTATAAGTAAAGATTTTTTCAAGTTGTGTTTTTCCCCACAACCTCAAGTTAAGTCTTGTGTTTGTGTGATTTTTCTTCACATGTAACATTTTTACACACAAGTTTAAGTTTTTGTCAAGCAAGTTCTTAGATTATATTCCACAAGTACACATTTCTTTCACGTGTTCCTCATTTCCTGCAACTCAACATTCAGTTTACATGTGTGTGAATTAAACTTGAGTGTGTGTGGTTCTCGCTCGTGTGTGTATTGTACATATTGGCACATATTTAACTACATCAACACCCTTCTTCCTAGTTGTCAAACAGGAAGTCTCCTCCTCCTTTTTCCTTCTTTCCTCTGTCAGGTCAGATGACCAGAAGGACTCGTTACCTTGGACAGGTCATTACTGCTGGGTTGGCCTTCAGCTCGTGCACCTGAGACACCATCCAGGGTGAAACTTGGACTCCTGGGAGATCTCAGCTGTTTGTGTGGAGTCAACGCTGACAGCTACAGTTACAGATGGTCTCAGTTTCAAGGCTGAAGGCTGAGAAACAGACGGACAGTGCTGGCTCCACAGATGACCGCAGCTCTGCTCATTTGGAGCTGAGCCTCTTTATGAACTGTCGGCAGCCTCCCTCTAGTGGTCAGTACGTGCAATTGCTTAAACCGCTTCAGTTTCTGTTATTCCATCAATTGTCTGAATCCCTTTCAGGGTCAGAGCCTAACCTACCCTGTTACTCTTTGAGTATCTTTGCCTCTCACACGATTCAATACACATCTCGATACACGGTCCACAAATCAATACATAAAGGATTTAACTCACGATCCAGTCTGATTCTTTTACCAGAAACACTCAAATCTAGATATCTCTTATTCACATGACATTTAAAGCTATAAATAAGAATGAATGGCATTTGATAGAGAAATGTATTCAAGTGATGGCTTGGAAGAAGCAAGTTAATGAGTGGACGTCTTTTTGTTTGCATCGCATGAACATAAAAGGACAAAAAAAACAGAAAGAGAAACTGCGATTTGCCGGAAATTATTTACATCTTGATTGATTTTATACCTTTTAACCAACATAATGTTGTTCATATCTGTGGTTTTCAAACGATTTGCTCGATCAATTTTTCTTTACATATCTAACATACATCCCTAGTGTTTAGAGTCACTAACTGATTTATAAAGTATGTGTTTGGACTGGAGCGCTCAGAGAAAGCACACACCTGCATGGGGACAACATGCAAACTCCACACCAAAAGATCCCGGCAGGTATTTGATAGTATCGATCTGCAGATATCGATATTTCCACTCTTGTTTGAAACTTTTCTGTATCTGCAAAAAGTTTATGGTTCATCCTATTTGCCTGTTTCTTTTGGTTTGTTTTGTATTTACTTCTTTATTTTTTTTATTTAATTTCAAGAAGTTTTTATTTTAATAAACTCTTTCATTTAATTGGAAATATGGTCATAATTCTGTTTTTATGTTTATCAAGTAATTTAAAAAGAGAAACTTACAAAAAAAATCATTTATTAAAACAATTTAGATTATGAGGTTTATGCCACATGCATCGCAATTAAGAAGAATATCAGTATCGATATCTGTGATGTTTATCGGTATCAGATTGATACCCAAATCGCCAAGCTCTAGTATTTTTTCTGAAGCCTTGTTATTGTGAGGCAAGCGTGCTAACCACTGCACCACAGTGCAGCCCAAAATAAATCTATGTTCAAATGAGAAAATAGTTTTATAAAAGCGCTCACATTTTTCTTTTTAAAGTTTTCCTATATGTCATCTAAAAAAACACTTATATTAACTTTTTATATTTTACCTTAAACAAAAGTTTTGTCTCCTCAAATTTAATTGAAGTCCGTTCACATTCACTGATATTGTGTCTTCAGCTGAAGCCAAAGATTCTGCAGTTTGTAAGTAAAGATTTTTTCTCTCCACATCCTCAGTTGCTCCTCATAAATGTAAAGACTGAGGATCTTCAAAGTTTCAGTCACTTTCCGGTTGGTAAATCATTTCACTTTTTCTGGGTAATTTTTACCCGATGTAATTTACCCAATAGAGAGCAATTATCATAAAACATTCATCAAATTATGACGACACGTGATCATTTAGAGTAGTTTTATTTTCAACTGTGCTTTATGTAACAAAATGGAAAATAAAACATAGGAAGATCTTGTTGTGATTGATGGTTGTTACTGTCTTAAATCGCTCACTGCTTGTAATATTCTCAACACTCGGTTTTCTTGTATTGATTCTTTATATCTTCTGTAAACAATGAAAATTCTGTTACGTCAAAATTTCCTAGCTTGGAATGGATAAAGTATTCCTATTCTATTCTATTCTATTCTATTCTATTCTATTCTATTCTATTCTATTCTAAAAGTGTGCTTGAAAAATACTGCAAAAAAGAAAGAGAAATTGATGCTGGCGACTCAGCCTTTGGTCCACTTATTCCTTTGACATATGAAACTACCCAGGGACCTATGACACTCAAAAAAAATCCAAAATGATGTAAATATTTTTGCTCTGGTGAAAATCACCTGGTAATAGAGCTCAAGGGTTAATAAAAAAAATATTTTCTCTGAGATCGCCCCTTAAATGAAGGAGAGGGCACCCCAAGCCTATGGGTCACATGATTTCCAGATGTCCAAGCCCTACTCATGACTGATTACCTGGTTCAGGTGCGTCCAGCCAATTAGAACACTCTAGGTCCATCCATTTTCAGATCCTGTTCTTGAGGTTGCAGATGTCCGGTGGAGTTCGTCACAGAGCAGCACAGACGTAAAATATTCAAAGACAGTGATGTAGAAACGCAGTGATCTGGTCCTTTGGGCAGTGAAGCTCAGTGTGGAACTATGACATCACAGATGAGGTTTGGACCTCCAAGACAGCTGCTGCACATCAGAAATAGGAGTGATGAAGGAGGAAAACCCTTCCTCTGTTTCATTTCTCCTCTGTTCTTCTTCAGAACTTAATTTGGTTGGAGTTGTTTGCCTGAAGGAGCGTCTGCACGAACTGGACCTCTGGTTGAGATTTTTGGTATCCAGTAACAAAGTCAAGTCCCTCCAGGTCATTTTATTTTATTGTTCTTAGTAACCGATGTTATCTTGCATTTATTTCTAACTTTTATATTTTGAAAAAATATACTTTATGGAGAGAAAAATATTGAAAGTCATTTAAATTGATTTATTCTGGAATAATATTCCTGCCTTTTTATTATTCATAATTATGTTAAAAAGTTACAGTTTTAAAGTTTTAGTAATTGGCATTCTGTTAGCTTTTTGGACTATTTTGGCATTTACTAAGATTTTTTTAGGCTATTTGGAGTTTAGCTAATATTTCAGCTACATGCTGGTTGTTTTTACTATAACCTAAGTTGATTTTTTTAGGCTAATTTGACATTTAGCTAATCTTAAAGCTTCCTATCAGCTTCAGTGTTTTTATCTATCAATTTCAGCTTCTTCAGCAGCCAAATTCAGCTTACAGCATTCATACTAGTATATATCTAGTTCATATTAATGTTAAAATGTTCAATAAATGTTTATCCTGTTTGTTCCACGACCTAAGGTGTGTTTTGGTGCGTTAGTTGGTTACTGGAAAGTTTCTCAATGTGTGGGCCTGTGACACACTGGTGACATAGGCCATGGCAGCCCCGTGACCCCGGAGGTAAAGACAAAGCTGTGTCTACCTGTAGCTGTGACGGTGCAGCGCTCACCTGCTCACCAGCAGGTGGCAGTGTTGTCTTCAGGATCCCTCCCCCCATCTCCTCAGCCGTGCTCCCTTCTCCATGCCGGTCACGCCCCACTCAGATACCAGCCCAGCATCTCTGCATCTTTAATAAACATACGTGCTGCTACCCCCCCCCCGTCCTCCCCCGAACCCCAAACCGTTCCCTCCATTCACCAGAGCCTCCAAATGGAGCTCACATTTGGGCTGCAGCTCTCTCATTAAAGACTAGAACCCTGCCACCAGTCTGTTGCGCTCACGAGCCAAATGGAAGCCGAACCGTCCCACTCGGTGCTATTTTTACCTGTTATTACAGTAATCAGTGAGAACCTGGATGGCAGGAACACAGGTGGAAGATGGTCTGGCTGCTGTAATTGATCTGGCACTGCTGCAGCCTGGAGCGAGCTGTGGGACGGCTGACAGTCCAGGCTGCACCTGAACTCACAAACTGATGGCAGCTTTGTTGTGCTGCAGCCTGGTGGACCGCCTGCGTTCATCTGAACTAAAGTAGACATGAGAGCTGCGCCGGTCGGGATTCAAACCGTCTGCAGATTAATAGCTCTCCGTGCAAGCGCGTGCAGCGGGAAAGCCTGGAAGCATTTCAAGCTCAGATCCTTCACAGTGACTGTTTTTATTGTAGCATCAATAACATCTCCCCAACAATAGGAGCTTGATTTTTTTTTTCTCTCCGTCTTCATGGGGGAGAAAATGCCATTACACGCACACACATGCAGGAAAACACACTTGCACACATTAAAGCACCATCTCCCTACGTGTGGGAGACAGAGAGACCATCACCATGGAAACAAACGTCATGTAGTCTCCCACCATCCACCAGCACCAACCCCCTCCTCAATATCAACTCAACCCCCACTCCTCTTTCTGCCGTCTTCCGTCCTCCATTTCTCCTGTTTTCCTTCCTTCCTCCCAACACATCCGTCTCTTTCTGTCTTATCACGCCACATCTCTCCACAACTGTAGTTTCTCCGTCTTACGCGTCAAAGGATTCCCCCCTCCAGCGTCTGCGTTGAGAGAAGTGAGAGTTGGAGGAACGGAGTGGGGGAGGGGGGTCACTGAGACTAACTAATGGGAATGGGTCTTTGAGTCTGGCCTCACCTACTTCTGTCTGACACCGCCATCATTTCTCTGAGCTTCCTGAAGCCTTCCACCTGAAGCTTCGCAGATCTTCCAAAAGCCAGCGTTGGAGTGTCGATAACAGAAGACTGAGCTGCGTGTATTCCAGACGGCTGCAGGCTTACCTGAGGACAAGCGCTCACTGCTCTAAACTACTCCTCAAACATGGAGGAGTCTTTCATTCCTTCAGCCTTTGAGTGCAAAGCACACAAGTGTCCTTGAATTCAAGGTTCCAGTTGTAAATATTTCAAGGATTCTTCTTCAGCTTTTGCTGACACAGTTGATCTTGAATTTGTCTCTATATTCTCCAGAATCTCAATGATCTGAGGATGGTTTCATGACCCAGACTGACGGAAAGTATTGCTGCTGTTTTTGCTTCTGTCAGGTTGGTTCTAAAAGATCCGTGACTGAGGTGACGTTTGGTTTTCTAAGCACCAACACCTCATTCAAACACTTCTAAGTTGGTATCGGATTGTTTTTACTTGGCTTTACGTCCATGTATGATTGATTTTAGTGCCAAAGACGAGCCCAAACAGGACGCTTCATCAGACGTTGATCACCGAGCACATCCGACTTCCAGGAACATGTTCCGGTTTTCTCAGATGAACCGGAGATTCCGCCTCTTACCTAAAACAGAAAAGTGAGCTCTTCTTCTATCCCTTTGATCATCTACAATAGGGATAGGTGACTCCAGGCCTCGAGGGCCAAAGTGTCTGCATAATTTCCAGATCCCTACCCATGACAATGACCTGGTTCACGTGCGTCCAGCCAAGTAGAACATGTCAGAGCGGAGCATGTTGGAAAACATGCAGGAAAACGGTCCGTAAGGCCTGGAGTTGCCTCTACCTGATCTAGATTATGATGGATCTCTTTTCAACCATTAGTAAAATGAATGTTGAGGAAAGTTTCTCCGTCAAAGGTCTTTGTAGAACACACGTGTGAGAGTCAAGGCCGCTGGGTGATTCTATCCCGCCCGCCAGATTCTTTAGTGCCTGATGTTATCTTGCACAACTAAAATATTGCAACACATTCTAATTCCTGAATTGTCACACACTAATGTTTGGTTGAGGACCCCTCTACGGCAAAAATTGACGTTTTGGGGGTCCCCAACTTAACTTTTTTTGATGTGCAATTGAATCAATCCTGCAAACCGGTACCGGTCTGGTACTGGGACGAGGACCGCAACAGTATCCTAATCCTAACCTTAACCAGGTACTGGAAAGTTGATACTGGGCATGGATCAGAACTGTTTCCTGATGTGGTACCACTTCAAGTCATTTTTACCTAAATAGCCCAATATCACAATAGAATTGCTTCATTGGGCTTAATTTTACAGAAGCAGAAGGTCAGTCGTAAAATTAAAACAACAGCTAAAAACTAAACAGACTAAATAAAACTGGTTGTCCTTGTCCTTCGAACCTCCTTCACTGTAAGGAAAAGCTCCTGAAAAATCTGATTCTGGGAAAAAAAAGAGAAGAAACTTTCTGGATGTCCTCATAAAGAAAGAGACACAGACCAGGCTAGGGTTAGGGTACCGGTACCGGCCACGTCCCCAGATTCAGTCCGCATTAAACTTTTGTTTTTCATAATTAAGGAGCTTTATTTAACGTCGGATGTCGACACAAAATTTCATGATCAAACCACAGGCCCGGCCCTGGGCTGCATAGCGTCCTTGGCAAAAACCGATTTGGCGCCCCCTGCAGGGTCTTAGATTGAGACATTCCAGCTGGGGCTAAAACTCCATCTATAAGTATCTATAACTTCACCACCGATCAGCCAATACTCAAGAGGAAAGAAGGGATTCTAAGTGTTAAAGGTGTTAAGAAAAAAAAACACCCAAAAATGCATGGAGGAAATTTACAAACAATTATTTACATATATTACTTATTACTTTTTTATTGTTTTACAGGAAAATTAGTTTTGCGTCAAACTGTTTAACAGAAAAAAAAATTAATATATAATGACTGCAATTTGGTGCCCCCTCCAGCAGATCGCTCCCTAGGCGACCGCCTAGGTCCCCTTTGCCCAGGGCGGCCCTGTCAAACCAGATTAATTTTTCTGCTGCTGGAGTCAGACAGAACTGCTGGTTGGGCTCAGAGGATCAGCTCATTGGCACTGTGTGAAACCGTAAACGAAGCTTGTGTTTAGGTACCTGACCCCGACTGTGAGGACACGACCGGCTTCAACAAGAACTTCCCTGATGTAATATCTTACAATAACACATTAACCAGCTCAGCCATTTAAGCACCTACTGGTTCAGGTTATGTAACAGCTTTACCACCATAATCCACTTTTTACTGCGTTTTATTAGTGGACAAGCATGAACAAAATAAAGACATAAAAAAAAAGTAACAAAATAATTTGTTTAATTTAATTTTTATGGCTAAAAAGCAAATTAAACCAGATTTAATATAAAAATTTTTTTTTTTTCACTTCTTTTTCCAGCTTTGTTTTAACTCTGTATCACTTTTTCCAGCCGATACCGATAACCGATATTTACGCTGATATTTGCCAATACGATATTTAAATATCCACAACAATACAAAATTTACATTTGTTTTTTTATTAACTGATTTTTTTTTTATAATGACATTGTGCTTGTATTTTATAACTTACATCAATGATTCTCATAGGAACAATTTTCACTTTGAAAATAAACATGAACATGTTTGGATTATTTATTGACTGTTAGATATTACTGTAAAGCATGAGCTTCCCATTACCAGAGATCTATGTCTATCAGAAAGAAAATCATCCTGAAAACAGTCAGAAGTATTACTTTGAATATAAGCTTAAGTAAGAAGAGCTCTTCTCCTGCTGTATTCACCCTTTAAAGTAGAAAAAAACACAAGTCGATGACACATATTGGAGGAATTTTTATATATTTGGCAGATACAGATACATTTAAAATATCGTCCAATGTCAATACTGGTGCCAATACATCCCCCATACCTAACTAAAAGTTTTATTTTTCTCATGAATATGTAAAGTTTATGGTATTATGAGTTCACATAAATGTTGTAGAACAGTAATGGGGAAAAGTAGCAGAAGAAGACCCACTCCAACCAGTCCAAAGGTGAAGAATATGGAGAAGCAAACAGACTGGAATACAGTTACCACGACCAAAAACTTCAATGATTGTTTCTTTAATTGTTCACTGGCATCATGAGGAAAAACAACTATGCTAATATGTTAAAAAACACAAAAACTTTTGAATTACCCTTTAATACTTGAGCTCCAGTGTTTATGTTCTTGATTTACTGTATTTTTTAATTGTTAATACGATCAACTTTTCTTCAGAATCTACTGGAATTACGCCGATTATTTTATCCAGGGGCGTCAAACTCAATCGCACAGGGGGCCAAATTTCAAAACACATCTTAGGTCGCAGGCCAAATAGGAAAAATATTAACACTAAAACTAAATTTTTAGAACTTTAAATTTGTAACTTTTTAACATGAACTAGATATATAGCATCACTTGCTATAATGCTAGCGTGAATGCTGTAAGCTGAATTTGGCCGCTGAAGATGCTGAAATTACTAAAAACGCTGAAACTAATAGCTGAAAATGTTAAAGTTAATAGGTGAAGATCCTGCAGCTGAGAGCTAAAAATGCTAAAGATGATGCCCAGCTAAATTATGACCTGAATGTGAAATTAGTCTAAAAAACTTAAAAAAAAAAAAAAAAAAACTAGCATGTAGCTAAACGCCAAAATATCCTAAAAAACTGAAAAAAAGCGTAAATTAGCCAAAACAGCTAGCATGTAGGATATTAGCTAAACTCCAAAACAACCAAAGAAAAACTTAAAAGAGAAGCCTAAATTAGCCATGACAGCTGAAATATTAGCTACACTTCAAAACAGCTTAAAAAAATCTTAGTAATTACTAAAATCGTCCAAAAAGCTAGCAGAATGCCAATTATTAAAACTTTAAAACTGTAACTTTTTAACATAATCATCAATAATAAAAAGACAGGAATAATATTCCAGAATAAATCAATTTAAACCTTAAATAAATGTCAATATTTTTTTTACATACAAATGTATTTTGTCAAAGTTATACAAATAGAACATTGGACCATTAATAACAATAAATTAAAATGATCTGGAGGGCCGAACATAAGTATCCGAAGGGTAGTCCGGCACCCGAGTCTTGACTTTGACACATTTCTCTTAAAGCGTTGAGGAAAATATTTACGTTTGACCACTTTCATAGTAAATTTGCTGCTCTGGAAATAAAGATGCTAAATGAAACTTACCTTTAATCTGAACTGTAAAACATCTGTTTGTGATCCAGAAACTCCTTCAAGTATTTGTTTGAAAAATGTGATTTAACCTGCGTCACTTGGTTTTTGTGCCAATAAAGAAATCTCTTATCAATATAAATGATTTAATATTGTAGTCGTGTGATTTATTTATTTGAGAATTCCTTATAACCTGAATCTATATTGGAAAGATATAAATATCTGATCTTAAGTTGCGAACCGCATAATGATAATCCACATAAAGGAAAAGGTAAAGTAGAGCCGGGTTGTGGGATTATAAATTTGCTTCCTCCCACTCCCTTTTAGGTAATCTATCTGTCATTGTCTAGGTATTCTGTGTTTGACATACCTTTATGGATGTAAACTTCTGTTGATTGTATTTCACATAAATTATTATTTTTTGTTTTCTTGATTTATTTAAAGTAAACAATTTCTTATCTAATCTAATCAAATATAGACATTGAAATATACATTAATCAATAGGAAATGAGCTCAGTGAATACTTTTCTTACTATCATGTAAGGATCATTCTTGTCTCCTGTCTTCAGCGTGCTCATGAGGACTGGAGGACCAAACCACCCCAACCAAATGTAATGCTCATTTGGGGAAGGAACATCCAGAATGTAGATTAATTCGTTTGGATCAGAGTCCCTCCCTATGAAAACACCTTTCATAAAAAGAACTTTGATGTCCTTCAAATCACAGAACTCTGGTTTATTGCTCGGTTCCAGCAACTGCTTGACCAACTGCTGTAAAACATCTAGAACCAGTCGAGATTCCTGCTGCCTTCATTTCCTCTGGTCTTCTCCTTCAGAACCGTCTGTCTCTGTCTACAAACATGGATGGAGGTGAAGGTGAACAGATCCTGTTTTTGGTTTTAGCAGTGGCTCACGTTGGGACAGTATTGGTGGACGCCCACACCGCCGTTCTGCCTCTGCACTGGCTGTGCAGCCTGTGACGGTTTTCTGAGCATGCTGAATGGATTCATGTGTCAGGAATGCATCCGAGCACACAAACGATCTGATTGATTCTGTCTGGACAGACACTAATGGTGTCATGAATGGTGTTGGGGTGCTGTCAAATACTAAACTCACAGACGAAGAGCACAAGAAAGACTGGATCAACTCCTGAAGGTTTATTTAGGACTAAACTAAAGTTTGTTTATTCATGAAATAATCATTTACAGCTCAGGTTCCGTTGGCCTTCTGCAAGAAAAAGGAAAAAGGAAAAAAAAAATCACTTTTTCTTTTTCATGTTTTTCTCTTACAAAATGACTTGAACTTTTAAAAATATATATTTATTATATATATATAATATTGTTATATATTTATATTATTTATTTATTTATTTTATGTTGAATTTTAATTTAATTTTATTTATTTAAATTTTTATTGATTTTTTTGTTTTCTATTTAAAAAATAAATAATTAAAATGAAAAATAGAAAAATACTTTAAAATTCCGATTTATTAATTTATTTTTATGTTTCTATTTCATTCGTTTTCCACTCATATATTTATTGTATATTTAATCAAACCATGATTTTTATTTAAAAAAATAATATTAAACGTAAATAATGAATTACAAATTAAAATTGATTTTCAACTTTTTTCATTTTATTTATGTATGAACCATCATTGTTGTTATTTAATATTTTTTTTATTTTAATTTTTTTATTTAATTTTCATTTTATTTATTTGAAAGGTTTTCATAGACATTTTTATTTTTTTAGGTTTTTTATTTAGTACAAATGATAATTGAAAACATAAGAAAAATGATTATTATTATTATTATTATTATTTTAATTTTATTTAAATATTTATTTATTTATATTTTATGTATTTACTTCATACATATTTATTTATAAAACAACTTTCAACGTTGCATGAATATACGTAGAACACTATATCACTGAACGTCTGTCAAAGTTCTGTCGTGTTCAATAGTTGTTTTTCTTCTATCAGAAAGCAATTAAAATGGTTTAAGAAAACAAACTTTTTTTTTCACGGATCAGAGCAGAAATGCCTTCATTGTCAACTATCTTTAACTTGCATGACTTCTCCATTCTGCACACACCTTACATTATTGGGTGTTCACTCTCATAACTGCAGGGCAGGAATAGATAAAAGTCAGATGCTTGTTGACTTGCCCACTAACCACAGTTACTGTCTGAAGTGTCAGATTCTAGTTTAGCATCAGACTCAGTAACTCTCCAACATGTCAGTTGTGTCACAAGTGAGAGAACTGTCTTCTCCTGGCTGCTCCCTTTAGGAGAAACCACATTGAGTCATGATTGAAGAAGTCCAACACAACCTCTGGATTTACCCGGACTTAGAACCAGCAAACAAAAGCGCAGTTCTTCCTTGTGGTTGCATCAAAACTAATGAATCTAGATCTTGAGCTGCAGTGAAAAAGTTTCTAGAACTCAGGATTTGGAGCCTGTTTGAGTGGAAAGCAGCGAGCTTGGACACATAATGAGCTGTGAGATCCAATAGTGTTGATTTGTGGCTTTTCATGATCACAATATAGATGTGTTGTTATTTTGGTGCACTCCAGACTCTGGCCACACCGAAGGCTGGCCAGGCGGCACCAGAGGACCTCTGGACCTGGACTGCTTTAGTCACTATCTTTGACTCTAACTAACTCTTGAAAGGTTCAGATCCGAAAAGTGTGAGTGCTTCTGAAATGCTCACGTTTGCAGATGACATGCTCTTCTGTGTGCAGGATCATCTGCATTTCTCAGATGAAAAACTGATTTTTTTTTTTTTGCAACAACATCGATCTCTGCTGACCTGTTGACAGCCTGCAGCCCATCGCTGGGCGAGTCACATGACTGGGTCACTCAGCGGGATGGGGGTCTGGCAGCAGGAAGCGTTTCAGGCTGATCTGGGTCACGGAAAGAGCAAATGTGGAGGGAATGTGTATCATAGACAAAGTGTGTTCATGCGTGTGTGTGTGTGTGTGTGTGTGTGTGAGCCATCTGTCCTGACAAGATTACTGGACTCAGACAAGAAGTCTGACTGGACCAGATTAGAGTATGAATATAGGGCAGGAGAAAAGGCAGAGACCAGGAAGGTGAGACAGAAGAAGGATGATGGAGAGCAGAGACAAAGATCTTGAATCTAAACCAAAAAATGAAAATGAGTTCTTCTTTTACCATAACTCAAATGCACTCACAAGAAAACATATTTCTTACACAGTCAGTGAGTGTGATTGGAAAACACAAGTTAAGTGCTCGAACAGAGAAAGCTGACTGCGTTGTCATGGTAACAGGATCCTGCGTTCTCTTTCCCAGCTCTGGTCCACATCGCTCTCAGAGGCTCTCGTTTTGACACGTAGTGTTGAAAACATCAACAGGCTGTTGGATGAGTCTCTTTTCATGCTCGTGCACACACATCCGCCCACGCGCCCAACATTCCCGCTGTGAACTCCCAAGTTTCACATCCTCATCTTTGCAGGTGAGTCTCCACTTCCCTTCCTCGTACCTCGTCCTCCTCTGTCTGTCACCGAGACGCCACGAGGAGACGTGTACAGCTGAGGAGCAGCGAGAATCACATAAACATTCATCGTCCATGTTCATCAACTCTTTTCTCCCCAGATGGATGTTTGGCTGGAAAAGAGTCACCAAGCTGTTGCCTTGGCAACTCTGAAGAATTTCTCTGTGGCTATGACAACCGGTGATGCACATCCGGTGTGGTCGGCGTATTTTTATTTAGACGCCTAGCAGGAGGCTGTTCCGTGTGTTGGTATTTGTTTGAGGCTTTGTTTCTGTCATTGCGTGTGGAGTTGTTTCTCATGTTTTAAAGATTGATGCACTCAAAAAGAACACACTTCCTCACTTTGCTAACGACTATTCTGCATCTCGTGATGGTTAAATATGTTAAATTGAAGACTAAAAATGTTGCTTTTGTAATTTTCAATCAAGTGATCTGATATGTGGAATCAGCTGTTGCTAAGGTAAACTTTATGGCCCCTTAGCAACACCTCATACATTCATTTATAAATGTAACTTCAAAATAAATGCTAATTAAGTAATCCTTACTTTAAAAAAATGCCATTTTAATTTTTCTTTTCTTTATTTTTCTTTCTTTTCCCCTCTTTGTCCTCAGCAGTTTACACTGCTGGGTTTTGTTATTGTAGTTTGGGGTTGGCAGTCTTAGTTTGCGGGCTTTGTTTATTTGCTTTTTTAGGTCTTTTGGTTAGCAGAGAGCCACCATGGAGAGATAAAACAGACACATGGATCTGGAGCAGCAGGTTGCAGACTCCTGGTCTAAACATAACAATTCTGATTTTCCAGAAAACCACAAACAACCACATTTTAACAATCTTTAATCTTCACAATAAATATAAAACATTCCAAAAAGTAAAGCAATCAATAGGGAATTCTCTCCTGTCATGGTTCTTTTGAGACGTTGGAGGACTGCAGCTCCTCACACAGGGAACTTAAACCATCTGGATCTTTTGTTGTTTCATTTTGCTTATTATCAATAATTATATAGACGTATGCGCAAAATGAATAACTAATGGTAAAATAAAATGTTACCATATGTATAAGTGTAAAACATGTTAAGATTTTATTTTCCTTCCAGATAAAATGCTCAAAATAAATAAATGATAAAAACAAAAAACAACTATTGACTATTCAACTTTTAATATCAAACAACACAATAAGATTCCTTCAGAATCTGCTGGAATTACATTGATCGTGCAGGGTTGAAAAGTCACAGTATTTTGTGTTTAAGCGTCACAGACGACGCCTCAGGTGTTAAAGGGTTAAATAGTTCAATTATTTAGGTAAAAACTAAAATAGATTTTTTTTACTCTTGTGTGAGATGACAGTCTCAGTCACTAAATAAGTAGATTTCCTCCAGATGGTTCATGATGTGGTTTAATGTGACTCCCCACCACATGAAGATCCACCGCTGGAGTTTGAACAATGGAAGGTTTTGCAGAACCACCTGGTTGGGTGTGAACATCCACATCAAAAGGAACTCCAGTTCTTCTCCCTCCGCTGTCAGCCATTTTTCTTCATCTCTCTTTCTCCCTCCCACAGCCGTCCTGAAACTGGCCGCCCCGCTGTGGGTGACGCTGAGACTCCCTGACAGCCGTATAAATAATCAATAAGACCACACTCCTGCTCCTGTGTGCGTTTTCACCCAAAGCTCCTTCGGACGACCTCATATGCGTGGAGTTCAAGCGTGCAGACGTCACGCCAAACCTTTTGCTTCCAGGCCCTCAAGTTGTAATTGATGGTTGAGGAGAGAAAAGTAAGTCATCCAATAAAACAATAAATCCATAAAATAAATGTCAGAAAATCAAGATTAATATTTTGTATTTATAAAAAGGCTTTTGTTTGTCACTAATGACCAGGGGTGTGTCAAAATATCAATATTGCGATATATCGCGATATTTAGTCCTGCGATTGATTCTCGATGGGTTCTCAGCAAGTATTGATCTTTCATTTTTGTTGGAAGGGGCTGTAAAACGTGATATTCATCATCCATCGACTGGCTGTCGCGGGCACCCATGTGCCTGCCAGATACTTGAATTATTTAATTTTTGCTCTGTTGTTTGCAACAAAATACACTAAGTAGTGTCACTGCTGTTTGTTTACTATAGTTAACACTAAACTTTACAGAGAATTCATATTCTCTTGGTGTCAATGCTTGTTGAAAACATACGATGAATGATTTGCACGAAAGTGTAAATTATTTTTTGCACAAAATAAGACACAAGTTGTTTTTTTGTGTGAATGTTTAGTAAGCATTCACAGTGTAGTGATGACGTTTTTCGACAGTTAAAAACTCAATCACACTTTCACTGATTTCAGCAATCGTGACATCAAAACGTTCCGCTTGATTTGGACATTACTTCTTGTACTTTTGGTATTCATGAACTTTATAGTTTTTGAAATATTGAGCAAAATTTAGGAAATTAATCAGAACCTTCAAATTTGAGCGTTTTAAGTAGATTAGCAACAAGACTTTAAATCTATTCATGAGCGATGTTTTCATCTTTTATAGTAACTTTTAAAAGTTTAGCCCACCTAATATGTTAGCAACATTATTATGTTTTTGGCTAATTTGTTATCTACTGGGCTTTTTTTAGGCTAATTTAAATTCTATTTTAGCAACAGGCTAACAATTTTAACTGATTCAATTTGCTGAGGAATTTTAGGCTTTTCTGGAGTTCAGCTTGTATTTAAGCAACGAGCCAGCTATTTTGGTTAATTTGGCATCTACTGAGGTTTTTAGGGCGAGTTCAGCTCATATTTAGGCAACATACAACATATTTTTGCAAAATTTGCATGTATTAGGCATTTTTAATCAGTTTTACTACAAATTTTTCAGAAATTTAGGTCAACTTTATCACTCTTTGATAGTTCCTCAATGAAATTTCAAGTCTTTTAGCGGATTTAACATTTTGCAAATAGCTTTTGCATTTTCAGCAAACCTCTTCAAAGTAAATTGCATCATAATTTTCAGCAAAAAGCTTCAGCATCTTCAGCGACTTTCAGCAAAAAAAAAAAAAAAAATCACACTAGCATCATCGCAGGTAATGCAACTCTTCTAGTTGTGATTGTGTTCAAGCTAAAAAAATAATTGGAGATATATCTTCCTAAAAAAATGTCGTCTTTTATATAATGTAAGTAATCAGACGATTTCTATCAATTATCGCGATATATCATTGTATCGTGAGGTAGTGATTGACAGCACTACTATAATACTTTTCAGCTTTTATTTTGAAGGTGGCCACTTCAGTGATGGTGAACATGGCAGACAAACATGACCGCAGAACAAACCTGATCCCAGTCCTGACATTGTGATCCGGATGTGGTCCTGCCTCTAATAGTTTTGGTTCACACAGGAATATTTAAGAACCCAACAGGTGATCAATTTAAACAACTGCTGGACGTTCCAACAGGCCACTCACTTTCTTTGGTGCTAATCTGCAGTGAATGACTCTGACAGCTCAGTATTTGTAGGGAATACGCTGCAGGAGGGGAAAATGGAAATTTTGGAGTTTACAAAACTTGCTAAACAAGTTTGATTCTAGCCCTGTGGTCAAGATTGTAAGAGTACTTTCACAGAGCAGAATCTGGAATCTGTGTGGATGACTACAAGTTGTAAACGTGTTTGATGCACGCTTGAGAGGACCAACACTTAAAATGTTCTGAAACTAAAACATCTGTGTGTTCGGGTTCATGGGTTGTTCCCTGAAAGCAGCTCAGACAAAACATCACAGCAAACCACCAAATGTAAGTAAGAAAACAAAAGGATTACATCTGTCCTGCTGAACAAAGCTTTGTGATGTTTCTCCCGGCTGTTTTACAAGTGCCGAAGAGGATTCTCATTCATCCAGATGACGTCTCAACGTTGAGTCATCAGACTTCATCAATCTGGTGACTGATGAAGCCATTCGGATGAGCAGCGGAACGTTTCCAGACAGTCCAGATGCCATACATCAACTTCAACGCGATATCTCGTCCTTTAAACAGCTTTTAATCTTTATCGTGTTTATTTTGAGACCAGCTCTCTTCTGCATCTTCAGGTGAACCTTTTACAATTAATAACGGCCACAGTACTGTAGACGATGTGACGAGCGCTGTACAGTGCACGGTAATGAGCACGGTTACGGGGCGCGGCACCGTACGCTGTAACAGGAGCGGTACAGTGGGTGGTAACGGACGCGGTAACAGACGCAATAACAGATTCGTTAATGGACGCGTTAATGGACTCGGACAGGGTTACGGACGCGGTTACGGATGCGGTAACGGACACATTAACTGACTCGGACACAGTGATGGACGCGGTAACTGATGCGTTAACATACCAGTAACGGACACGGTAACGGACACAGTAACGAACGCAGTAACGGACGCGGTAACGGACGTGGTAACGGACGCGGTAACTGATGCGTTAACATACCAGTAACGGACGCGGTAACGGACGCGGTAACTGATGCGTTAACATACCAGTAACGGACGTGGTAACGGACGCGGTAACTAATGCGTTAACATACCAGTAACAGACACGGTACCAGACGCGGTAACGGACGCAGTAACGGATGCAGTAACGGACGGTCCGTGCCCCGAGGGTTAGAGACCCCTGATTAGTATATGCATTTTTTCTCCGTCTGTGACTCGGCAGTGGCCCTCGGACCGGTACCGCTCCACGGTCCAGAGTTGGGGACACCCAAAACATCAAATAGTGACGCAGAGGGGGACGAGTTGAGAGTGAGAATGCGTTGGCAGTGCAGGTTTATGAATGCCAGATCTGACAAATGGATCATTAAAACCTCCACAAGTGGAAACCTACATGATGAGTTCTGTCCGTTCTGTTGATGATGATCTTCTACCCCCTCCAGGGCTCTGCTCTGCCTCTAATAGGACACTGGTGATGACCAAACCTGCACAGAATGATGTTTTCTCTGGCTTCAGCTCAGGGGTGTCAGGTCTGGCAGTCTTCAGCGTATTGTGTTTCCCGCTGAACCTTCCACAGCAGCTGCCATGGTTGGTACATGCACAGATGTGGCAGCAGGAAATTTGTTTATAGAACCAATTTCTGAGGTGTGACCTGCTCTCGCTGCGCATGATTGCTTTTGCCCTGGTATTCTCTCCTTAACCCTGACCAATTCCACTTCTCATACTAAATTCTCTCGCAAGGCAGGGAGCACTTTTCAAATAAAGAATAACAGAGCCCGTCTGAGAGAAGAAAATCCTACAGTATTTGGAAGCATCGACATAACCAACGCTTAACAGCCTCCAAACCAACCCTATTATATCATCAGTCGAACAAAAGTCCCTCCTTAAGTGTAGGTGGTGTTTGATTGTCCACACATGCTGGAGCAGTTCAGATCACTGAGAGTTCATGTTTCTCCAGTTATTAAAAAACCCCACGAGTGCGATTTCCTGCAGACTCCAACCTTTCCTGGTACCTCTGCCTTGCTCTGCTGAATTAATTGAGAGAGTGCAATTGAGCTTGGTGATTTGATTCAAATGTTTTCCTCTTCTGAAGCACTCGTTGATGACACTAGCTGTGCAAAGTCAAAGTGGCCTCCTCACTGGGAGAAGAGCTGCTCTGTGAGACGGTTAATTACTGTCAGGCAGAGTCGAGGTGGCGTGGAAGCGATTCGGAGGAGGACGTGGCACATGTAGGTAGGGAGTCAGGAGTAGTTTAAAAAAAAAAAAAGAGTTTGATCAAAGATGGAATACTGACGGAGGAGAAAAACGAGTGAGAGGTGGAGTGGTACGAAGGAACGAAAAGGAGAGACAGAAAGATGAAGTGGCTCTTCGGTCTAGCAAGCAATCCACGGTTGCCATGGCAGCCCCGTCTCTCCAGTCTCTGTGGGAACGGCTGAATCCTGTTGCAGCCTGACGCTGGCCCTAGGAGAAGGAGAGGTAGAATGAGAGGAGGAAAAAAAACGGGAGGAGAAAAACAGTAACAGAACGGCGAGCGTGGCCCGCGGCTTTTGGGCTGACCTGGAAAATGTTGGACGAGTGCTCGTTCTGTGTCTGTCTTCCTCTTTCGTTCCCTCTCTTCAGTTTCGTCATCATAACGCCTAAATTATTAATCATGACTCTGAGCGTTCACTTCAACTAAACACCTTTCCTGTATTTTTCTGACGGAGCGGTCCAGATCAACTGTGTGATGCTGGCTCGACGCTGCCGTGACACATGACCACACCAACCCACTTGTTTGTCCGTTCGCCTGTTTATTTGTCCATTCATGCAGCATAAGTAGCCGTATTAACAGCCCAACTAGCCAGGAAAACAGATGATCCCTCTGACAGAGCTGCTATTGTTACAGTCAGCTGCAAACAATGCCGGCCTGTTGGTCGCCACAGAGCGCCATTCTCCGCTGCCTCCAGCCGCTGGTCACTACTCCATCGGCCGCGGGGGGGCAGGGGGTGCTCAGACCCTCTATTGTACGTGTGGGATGTGTGTTGATTTATGAAAATACTATTGTGTGATGTTATGACACAAGCACAGGCCTTCTTTCTTCAGACACATTTGCATTCATTACAGTGACAGTTTGTTTATGGCCGCGTGTGGTTCTGTGTGTCTCTCTGGTGGAAACGTTTCTGACGACGGCCACGCCAAGCCACGTTTTATCCAGATTATAAATTCAAAACTAACTTACTGAACAACTTTTGAAAACCAGACTTGGAATCAATCAGTTTGTACATTTTAGGACGTTTTTATGGACATGTGTTGCAGTTGAAATGAAAGTTTACACTGGGAGAAAAATTATATTTTATTCTACAAACTCTATAAATGAACTTCAGTCAACCAAAAGTTTGTCAAATCAACAAAAGAAAACGTGTTCCAGAAATAATTTATTTCCACTTAGATCTTTCAGTTCCTGAACCATCAGGCAGAATCAGACAGAACGACTTGTTTTATTCATTGCAGTCTGAGAAATAACATTTTTAGAGCATTTAGGAACTTTTTACAGCTGTTTTTTTTTTTTTTTTATAGCAAACCCATTAGAACACGCGTGTAAAAGTCAAGGCCCTGGGGCCGGATCCGGCCCTCCAAATCATTTTATTATATTGTTATCAATGACCCGATGTTATCTTGTGCTTATTTTTAACTTGTATAATTTTTACAAAATGCATTTTTATGCAGAGTAAAATATTGAAAGTTATTTAAGATTTAAGTTGATTTATTCTGGAATAATATTCCTGCATTTTTATTATTGATAATATGTAAAAAAAAAAAGTTGTGGTTTTAAAAGTTTTAAAAATTGACATTCTGCTAGCTTTTTGGACTATTTTGGGATTTCCTATGATTTTTCAGGCTCTTTTGGAGTTTAGCTAATATATCAGCTACATGCTAGCTGTTTCGGATGATTTCTGATTTTTAAGTTGTGTGTGTCCATTTTAGAGTTAAGCTAATTTTCAAATTAGCTAATTTTCAAATGAGCTTAACTTTTCATAATTTTTCACTTTTCTTTTTCATACATTTTCAAGTTTAGTTATTTTTGACTCATCATTTTTTTGAAGGTTTTAGTCTAATTTGGCATTTAGCTAATATTTTAGCTGGCTATCAGCTTTCAGCATTTTTTTTTAGCTATCAATTTCAGCGTCTTCAGCTATCAGCACTAGCATCTTATAGGGATGTCCCGATCCGATTCCGAGTCATGGATTTTGTAGATTTGCTGATACCGAGTACTGATCCAATACTTACACATTTTAAACATGAACAAATTGAATAAACAGATTTGTGTTGTCCCTTATTTATACATCATTAACTTTATTTTATCATTAAAAACTTAAATAGAACACTTCAGTGAAGTAGCTTTAATAAAACAAGTAAAAATAGAGCAAATATAAACTAGGAAAAAAAACATTTTCTTGTTCTATAAGTGATAATTGGTCATGTGAGAAAGTTTAGTGACTTTAACTTTAATATCTTTAGAGATGTTGAACATTTTTGACCAAATGTGATTCCTGTCCTCATTTAGAATTCTTAAAAATAAATTATGACTGTTTTAGCATGAATTTATTGAGTGTTCATGACTAGCTCAGATCATTGTTAATTTTCATTTAATAGTTTTTTGTTTGTTTTTTTTAAGATTATGTGCTTCTTTTTAATTTGTTAAGACATCACATTTTCGGTTTAATTATCAGATTAGTAAATTTTCTTCACTTTTATTTCTCTTTCAGATAAATAAAACAGGCATATCAAAGGACAGCTTGGGTCCTAAGGAGTTAAATCACGGCGCTAACATGTAGCAGTTAGCAGCTGCTGTTTAACATCTGTCTGCTGCATGAAGAGTTTAACATTTCTTTTAATGTTTAAACTCCGTCTTTTTCTGTTGAAATGCCTTTAGAGGTTGTTGTTTAGAGACACTACCTGTCAAAGCGTTTTCAAATGAGTTATTGATCCCAGAGGTCTAAGTCCGTGATCTGCTAGCTAGCTTGATAAAACTGATCACATGATCGGATCGGGACATCTCTAATCTTCAGCAACCAGATTCAGCTTACAGCATTCATACAAGCATTATTGCAGGTAATGCTATATATCTAGTTCATAATTATGCTTAAAAGTTACGGATTTCAATCTTTAAAAATTTTGTTTTATAGTGTTTAAGTATCTTTGGGGTCCAGATGACTCCAACCATATATTGATGTGTGATTCCTTCCATGACAAATGTGGAAAAAGGTGGACAGGATTTTATGTCTGCCATGGACATTAGTCAAACTCAAAAATGAAAGATAAAAAAAAAGTTCAGCAGATAAACAAGCCAAGGAGAGCGGAAGGGTTACCAAATGTTTATCCTGTTCGGCCCGCGTCCTCAAGTGTTTTGGATTTTGGCCCCCTGTGCGAATAAGGTTTGACAGCCCTGCCTTAGAAAGAGCTGTACAAGATTTCTGTTTCCTCCTATATGAAAATATATGGTAAAAAAAGCTTTAAGAGTGACGGTTATAGTCAAGACAAAACCATCAAACAAAGCCTTAGTGACTGAAACTCAGATTAGATTTAAGCAAGATTTAATCTGAAAGTATCATAATAAAACACAAAGGCTGACATAACTAACGAAAGGAAACCAAGAGACAAACATAAGTAAAGATCAAACATTTAATTTATAAAATCCAGTTTTAAACGTTTAACCTCTTGAGTTTGGAAATTCTGATAATTATTTAGATTTTTGCATGAAATATACAGAACACAATTATAAATTATTTTTTCATCATCAATTTTCAAAGGCTTCGCACTTCCTAGAATTAACACAATCCCCTCACCACTACCAGATCAGTTCCTGGTTGGTCAAAGAGAAAATCTTGTGTAGCAAAACATTAATAAAGCAGCTTTAACATCCCCCAATAGAAGTTATTGCTTGAACACACGTTACCGAGGCCAGTGTGAATGCAGCATTAGAGGCGTTGCCCTCGTAGAAGGTCGTGCTGTCTTTCCGTGGAAGTGCTTGAGTTTGGATTCAGGACAGGATCACTCAAACTTTTTTCCCTGAGCAGCACCGGAACACGATTTAAACGCTACATAGCGTTTTACTACCTTCTTAGAAGGCCCAAAGTAGTTTACAGTCACAGTCCCAACAGCCCATGCAGACACACATTCACACACTGATGGTGGTTCTAGTGCAGAACACCAGAGCCGACCTGTAACCACCAGGAACAAGGTGGGGTTCAGTGTCTTGCTGAAGAACACTAGACACATGGAGCAGGAACCGATCCTGGGATCAGAGGTCAACAGCTCCACCATGGACGCTGCTGTTTTATAACAGTGGAACTATAGCTGCGTTTCTATTAACTATGAAATTACTTAAGTTGGATTTGCAATAATAAATTTGCTTAATGAAAACACCACAATAAAAATTAATACTCATTTTTTTCAAAAAGAAAGTTTTGGAGGTGTTTTTTTTTTTTAAAACATTTTGCAAAACTGCAATATCAACTCTTTTTAAGAATTAAATGTGTCTCCTGGTAGGAAGTGGCTGTCCTGAGCCCTGCACGCCGGGCGCCACAAGAGGTCCCGCAGTGTCACACAGTTCATCAAAAGTTAAGAGTGTCATGTGGAAATGTTGGACCCACAGCTCCTCTGTAAAATCCCCAACCACTATTTCTCCAAATCTCTTTATTTGATCAAACGTAGCTCGCCGCTCCGTGGCCTGAATAAGACGCCGACGTCTCCTTTGATAGATGATGATTAGCGCTAGTGTCGTGGCAGAAATGTGAAAGTATCTTGTTGTGTTTTCAAACAGGGAGAAGGATCGTCCAAATGCTTCCTTGTAGTTCTTTAACAGAATCAACTTAAACCAATACTTGTGCACATCCATCACTGGGTTTTTGAGTGACCTGTCGTGAGTTGGTTTGTGTTTATTGTCATTATTCTGATTTAATGGATACAGTGTTATTCCAAAATTGTGTTTTGTTGAAATTTCCAGAATTTTAACAACGTTTTGTACATCTGTAAAAACAGAGGGAAGTCATTTCTCATCATTTCATGGATGTCAGGACCATTTACTTTATTGTTTTTTTTTTCTATGGAATCATTCCCTTTTAGCAGATTCAGACCTGAGTTTACAGCTATGAAATCAACAAGTGTTATGATTGACATTTTCCTGTTTTGAACAGAAGGCCAACACTGCTTGTTTCCTCTTGCGCTTCACGTTTCAGCTAAAACGTTTCTTTTCCGTGTCCACTCCTCAGTTACACGGATTAGAAAGCAAAGTCAGCTCCCTGCATACCTTCCATCCCGGCTGTTTTCCCCCGTCAGCGTGATTCCCACTCGCCGTCAAACGCCGGCGCACTGGAATCAGAGTCTGAGCTAACACGAGTGTCGGTGGCGTGGAAAAGCTCAGCCAGCTCTGAACATGCAGAGGAGGGACCACTTCAGCTTCCATTTTCAGAGCGCCAATCTGAATGTTTAATCATTTCCAGCTCTTTGCTGGGAAGACGCATGAATTTTTCAAGTCCTGGATGAGAGATGGGGGGGGGTAAGAGGCTTGAGCAAAAGCAAGGCAACCCGTTAGATTTCAAACGAGACAAACAAAAGACTTCCTTTTTCTTTCACTGCTGATTTCAGATGAAATTTCTTTGAGAAATGATCCACGTTTGGGTTTGTGATGACTTCTGCAGGAGCTGTTTGACTTCCAGCCAACAATCAAACAAAGAGAGGTCACATGATCGCTCAGGGGGGTCTTATTCAGTTCATGCAAACCTGCGCATCCTTACAGTGTGTGTGACATGAGAATAATCACTGTCATGCATTTAGGTACGTTTCATGCCACATCTTAAGGTAGAACACCCTTAAGCTGTCCTCGTAGATATGATGCTTTACTGATCAGGACTGCACTGAGAGAATCAGAGATACATATTTCAGTCTTTGGCTCTGTCCCTCTTTTATCTCATCGTCCTTCTTTCTTTTTAGCTTCTGCTTTTCATGTTTGATTTCCTCTAACTGGCCTCTCCCATTGAAGCACTGTCTGCCCTCTCATTACCTACTTACCTTAACAACCTTATCACAGCCTTTAAGAATAGCTTCACTAATGAGTAGTATTCTCTTTTCAATGTGTCCAAAATGCACATGAACACCACGCCATCTTGCTAGAGCGTTCGTCATATCGAGGTCTGGTAAAAAGGGAAATCAGGGTCGTTGACACAACGTCCTCCCCACCGTAGTTCTTCTGTCTGCTGAGCCTTAGAAACATGGGTGTTAATGTCACTCAACGTTCAAAACTGGCAGAAAAACATGTGCAAATGGTTCTTAAATTCTAGATAAAGTCAAGGTGGTTTCAGTTCCACCCGTCCTCTGAATGGAAGGTCGCAGGTTTGGTTCCCACCTTGCCAGGAGATGTCCTAGAAAAGAACACAGGTTTTGTGAATTGGTTAAAAATGGCATAATCCTGATGGGAACACTTTTAAAATTCCATCCCTGTTGACCTGAAGACGTCTTGTTTGTTCAACTCTACCTCCAGAATGAACAGATTTTATATGCAAAGCAAAACTTTGGTAAAAAGTTGGATCTTTTATAAATTATAAGCACATATTATCTTAAGCTGCACAACAGTTGCTACTAGCTGCACTAAGATGATCCTGTTTGCCACGCAGCAGCTTTTATTTTGAAAATAAGTAATTTGAGCTTATTTCAAACATAAAAAATTAAAAAGTAATGATTTTAACAAATCACATTTTGGGAGATGCTAGGTCCTTTTTTTCGGCTTTTGTTTGTGCCGAAAAATAGACATAATTCATATTTATTATTAAAAAAAAGAAGGTCATGAATGTCAATGCAAATTTCTTAAAGGCTAAAGTAAGACTTTATAGCTCCTTGTAGGTTTTATCAGTACAAAACAAGCCTACATGACTCTTTTACTATTAAAGGTTGCTGACCCCTGTACTCGAGTATCCAATGTGAGGACCTGAGAACAAGAGAGTTACTTCTCTTGTTTCTTGTCCAAACTCTAGAATCAGCAAAGTTCTGCATGAGCTGCAGCTTTTTGAAGACTCTTGCATCAGTCCAACCTGCAGGAGATGAAAGTGTGAACTTTTTTGTGATTCTAAAAAACCTTTAATGTCTCGTTTCCACTGACGGTCCGGTCTGGTAAGGAGTAGTATGGCACAGACCCGTTAGTTTTGGTGAGCATTTATACTCAGTTTAGCCTCACTTAACTTCCACTAAACGGACCAAGATACAGGATCTGGTTTGGGGATTTCCTCTCTCTTCTTTGCAGATGATGTTGTCCTGTTGACCTCTAATATGCACTGGGGCAGTTTGCATCTGAGTGTGAAGTGGTCAGCACTGCCAAAAGTCTGAGGCTACGGTTCTTGACCAGAGAACATAAAAAAGAAACCAGTTAGAGTGACTCAGTCTACTCAGACCTCCATGGGGGAGCTGTTCCTGGAATGTCCCACTAGGCGGAGACCCTGGGAAAGACCCAGGACACATTGAGGATACTGCAGTGGACGGGAAGAAGGAGGTCAAGGTATCTTTACTTAGACTGCTGTCACCGTGATCTGGTCTCAGATGAGCAGAAAAAGATGGTTGGATGAAGGTAAAGGTTCCTTGAACTCCAGTCTTTGCTTTGCTTTATTGCTGGCTCCTCCAGATCACCAACCGTTTGCATGAAAGGGCCTCCTCCATTCATCTTGCATCTGGGTGTTCCATCTTTGAGGATTCCGTGCCTCACCAGATTCTGGTTCATCAAGATCATCAGCTGTCTTCATTTCAGTTATTTGCCTGCAAACTTTTCAAGTATCTGGTTTTCAGGTAATCTGTTGTACTTTGTCACAACTTTGTTTCTCCTATAGTTTTTGTCACGTTTGTTTTATTAAATGTTCTAGTTTCTGTCACCAAGCCCGGTCTCCTGTATATTGGATCCTTCCTCTCCAGTTCCTGCTGAAGTTCAGGAGTGACATCTCCTTATGGAATAAATCCTTTATTCTGAGTATTTGGATCTTCAAGTCCAACTTTTTAACATTCTGTGGAACCAGAAAAAAAAAACTATGCAGTTCTCAAAGGTAACTGAGTACATTTTCTTAGTTTTTCATGCATCACTGTAGTGTTTTCTGTGTATCCAGGCATGCTCCCACATCAGCGTATGTCATCCTTGAGACATCTGCAGAGACAGAAAGGTTTGGTCCAGTCCGTCTGGCCTTCATTCCTCTGATTCTGTCATCCCCCCCCACCGTTCTAATCTCGGTGGGAAGCTTGGGAATTAACCGCACTTTCAATCAAGTCCAGCCAGATTCACCCTCGTCTGTGGCCATTGACCCCCACAACAGACACAGATACCCACCAACATTTAGTCAGACATCAGAACGTGGACATCCCTGTATCAAACCTCTAACGAAGAGAAAATGACATTTGAATCCCGACACTGCGACTCCTGCTTATGTACAAGAATGTGCATGTTTGCTGGAATTCTTGGCCATCTTGCTCTGGTAGAGATCAATTAAATGATAGGCATGCTTGAAGCTAGTCTTTCCAGTAACCACGGCGATGTGTATCACCAGCAGCCAAAGGACAGTTCATGGGAGCGACTCCTGTCTGCAGCATTTTTTAGGACTGGTCTCATATGTGAAACAAATGCTTTTCCAAAAGTCTGAGCCTCACAAATCAACATTTGATGTAGTATTTTCAGTAAAAGTTGATTTAAAATGGCAGGAGGAATATCTGAAACTGGCTCAGATACTTTGATTTGATCGCTCTCCCTTAAACGATTTCATGAATAAATGTGATTCTCTTTTATTCCAAACCCTGATGATAGTTAATGAGAAAAGAGTCAGTAATTCAGTCAAACATGATGTAATTAGGTAAGTATTTAATTAACGTTCTTTTGACTATTTGAGCTTTAGATTTTGGTTTGTTTTTCTGTGACCGCTGAGCAGAATGAACTGGTTCTAGTTCTGGTCTCAGCTGGTTCACTCGATGTGTCTTTTCCACAGACATGAATCAGATTCTTCATCCAGCTGAATCTTGGAGGAAGAGCAGACACACAGACTTTAAACGAGGAGTTTAATGCGCCTTCACGTGTGCTGCTTTGTCCTTTCAAACTTCGGAGGACAATCACCTGTTCATGACTATCCATCAATGTTTATTATCAAGTCTCTGCCGCTTAAATCCCTTCAGGTTAACATCAGAAACCTGAAACCAAGCAGACAAACTAGAAGGTGGGTGATTGCACCGCAGGTTTAAGGCCAAGCATTTGCTTTACATTTTCTTTTTGTGATCAAAGGAGACTCGCAGGTTTCTGCTGTTGAGGATCAGTTTCTGACTGTTTTAAATGTCAGCTTTTACAAACAAGTATATGACGCCAAAGTAACAGATTTGACTTTAAGAGTCAACACGTAAATGAAGGACGACACTGAACACTTTCTCTGAATGCACAAAGCACTAGTGGACTGGATGGGTGAACTCAGTGAGGTCTAGAGCAGATCTGCACTGAACCTTTACTGTTCCTCCTGAACATAGACTGTAAAAACACTGGACAAAACAAGCAATGAGGTCTCCCATTGGAAATGCATTACCTCCTCTCCTCTGAAAGTAGGCCGCCGCTTTCACCGTCACTTCCTGAAATGGCTATCGCCATTTTGCAAACAATCACCAGCGATTGTTCCGAGTCTCTGTGAGTCATGGAATCTATAGGAAGTACCTTCAACCAATCTAAGGTGAGTTTATTGTGAGTCTCCGCCTCTTTCCACGCCTCTACCACGAGACATCAGAATGTAAACAGCTTCCACTTTAATAACGGCGGCTCGAGAGAATCGTACAAGTCATTGTTCAAGTCTTTGAGGGAGAACCATTCCAACATTTGATTCTGCTGTTAACCTTTCCTGCTTCCTCGTCCTGACCGTGGTCGGGGCGAGCAGGGGAGCTGCTGTAGCTCCTCGGACGAACGTCCTCGTGGTTAAACCCGCGGGTGTTTGGTTCTGCAGGCAGATACTCTCTCTGTCTGGCTGGAGGCTGGAATCCACCATTTATTTTCACTTTTGTTTTACAGCACATTGTTTTACTCCAACTCTCCCCGAACCCCCGCTCCTTTCCTTTCCGCTCTCATCCTCTCTCTCTCACACACATGCGCGCGTGCACGTACAATCACACTCGCGCCGCCCCGTCCCTTTCTCTCTCCGTAGCTTTCCCGCAACGCTGCAAATGTTGTATTGACTTACATATTTTCTTTTTTGTCGAGCTAAATAATGTGTCTCCACACATATTCTGGAAACATAAACATTCTCAGTTCTAATCATCTATTTCCATATTGAAACCAGAGACTGTTAATGCTGGCCTTTCTGAACGCACGTCCGCGTTAACTTTCAACTTCTTCTGTTTGCAAAGCGAGCGTGTTTTTTACACCCGGTTTAACCGCGTTGAGCCTCTAAATCTATTTCTACAGAGTAAAAGATGGCGACAGCATGCGCCTCTTGTTTTAAACTGCTGCATTCCATTGAGGAAAACAATAGAAGGACAATGATTGGAACATTGTTGAATTGTAAAGTAGGTGTTAAAAGGTCTTCACGGACCGCATTGATGAAGTCTGCTCCCATTGGCTACCCGTCATCTGTCACTCAAACCCCCCAGACGTTCGACGTCAGACCCACAAACGCTTATTGAGCCATCTGATTGGTCAATTTATAACTCAAATAACTTGTGGTAATGGAAAAAAAATCTTAAAAAAAAAATTAGGATTAGAAAAAAGAAGTTAAGCAGAAAGCAACAGAGGAAGAATGGTTATTCTGACATTTAAAATGACTGAGAAATAACTGTCTGTTTCTCAGTGTAAGTCAATGGGACTTTGGCCTTTTTGCAACCCAGTGGTACTTCCTATATGGAACACGGAAGTAGGGGGGCATGCTCAGTCCAGTTCTCCTGTATACAGTCAATGCTCCTGAATCAGAGGTTTGCTGAATTCTCTGCTCTAGAACCCAGGAGTGGACTTTCCCAGTGAGGATGAGTAATGAGATTCTCCTGACCCAACCGGTCCTTGGCAGCCGTTACAGCAGCCCTACAACATCCAGATGCTTCTCTGGAAGACCTCACCACCCTGAAACTTTGACCACCTCAGTTTGGATGATGGACTGTGTAACGGATCACAAAACTCACGGTTCGGATCGTGTCACGGTTTTAGGGTCACGGTTTGGATCATTTTGAGGATCAGTAAAAAGTAAAAAAAAAAAAAACTAAAAAAAAAAAAACAATATAAAAGCTAAATACGTTTTTGGAAAAGCTTCACATCATATATTCAATAAGCATATAAAGTACTTCATATACACAATATTTACAAATGCAACACCAAAACATTTGGTCATTGAGGCGTTTTTGTTAAAACAAAACATCTTTGAACTTTGAACACAAACAAAATGTTAAAACATGTAGTTTCTGATTACATTTGAATGTTTTTAGACCAAATCTACAAAAACTGAGAGAAATGAATGCTGAAAAATAGTGTTGAAAATACCAAATCTATCTGGAGTACTCCTTAAAATACCAATGTTCTCACCCCCCAATGTCCAAATTAATTCATAAATAAAAAAGTTAAACAGATTTTTTTTGTTGTTAATTGTTTTATTGAAACTAACTGTGGGAACATGTTAAAATAATAATTGTTATGTGTAAAACGTGGCACTTCCGTACTCCTGATGATTTTTGATCTCTTTGGCTTGCCATACAATCGTCCCCTGAAGGCATCAGCAATTCCGTTATGGAGCTGCAGCTTTCTCCTGTGTGGGACAGTTGCTGATGCTCACTGGGAGATTCTTTGAATCCAGAAAATGGAAACATGTACCGATGCTTTTATTCAGCTGTTAATAATAAATAAACCCGATATTTATCGATCCGTGTCCTTCATTATGAAGTTGAGAAAAGTTTTTGACAGAAGCTCCTCCCACTCGCTGCGGGAGCTTCAGGTGAACAGACTTTAAGATAAACATGAAGCAGCTACTTTAGTGTTTGTCAAAATAAAGATGATTTACATGAATTTGACGTGAATTCCATTCTATGTGAACGGACAATTGATTTAAATCATACTAGCGTGAGGTGTGTGCGTACGCTGGTGGGGGTTGGGATGGTCCTCTGTACACACGTGTGCCAAACAGTTTATCCGCGATCCGTCACTCCCCTAGTTTTGACATAAACTCGTAATAACCTGTACCCTCAACTATATTTTCATGTATTCA
This sequence comes from Oryzias javanicus, assembly GCA_003999625.1. Lineage (NCBI taxonomy): Eukaryota > Metazoa > Chordata > Actinopteri > Beloniformes > Adrianichthyidae > Oryzias > Oryzias javanicus. The sequence continues at coordinate 3,249,629 of CM012447.1, forward strand.
AAATCAGCGGAGAATCAAGTTAATGTTTTTTCTTGTTTTTAATGGTTGCGTTTGGCTCCTCCCATAACCTGCTGCTCACATGCTCTGAACTGCATCAGTGCATACATGACAACAACTGTCATAATCACTGTTTTGGTTTTTGTGCCGCGCTATTTGTACCAGTTATAGTTTACCCACGTCAGCCCAATGGTTTCTTTTATTCTTTCTTTTTTTTTTTTTTTTGCGAAACGCACTTCTTTTTTCCCTCAGCCAGAAATACCAGCTCACCGGTCCGGAGAGAAAAGCCTGTCGGTCCGGATCTGGACCGCAGTCCGCCATTTGGTGATGCCTGATTTATACCATTCCAATATGTCTAACTTTGCGTACACAACAAGCTAGCATGTCACCTATAGTTATTAATCTAAATAAAAAAATCTGGTAAATTTTCAAAATGTAACAAATTTCCAAAATAAAATGCTGCAATTGACAAATCCGATCATATTTATAGATCTAAACATGCAAAAATAACAGAAACAAACAAGTTCAAAGGTTGGATCAGTACAGAATCACCGCAAACCAAGACAATGGGATGTGTCTGCAAGAACCACAGCCAGGTAGACCTGCCAGTTATGTCTGGCTGGCCATGCCCAACACAAACTGCTTAAGACACGCCTCCATGGAGAGAAAATCCCTCTGACGAAATCTATCTATTAAAAATATCAACGATAATGAAAAAACTTAGGACATCTTTAAACAATGTCATTAAGGAGATGACATTGTATCAACTAACAGCATTTTTTTATGACATAATTGTTTATTCAAAATGTGTCCACATCTCAGTTAAAACCAGCATCGAACAGAATCCTGCTTCTGTGGAAGGTACAGCAAAGTTCTTACAGCTTCTCTGCAGGAAATGACAACTGTAACGTTAGGCGGGTCCATGTGTGCCGTAAATGAGCTGCCAGAGAGAGAAGTGAGAGTCTTGACAACCCCTTTGGGAGAAAACCGCTCTGCAGATCTGAGGAAAAGCACATCTCACATCATCCCTGCCACCGGAGCTGTCAGCGGCGGCGGAGGGCGGCGGGGCAGGGTCGTGTCGTCATCAAGGAGCTTTGCTGCCAGAGGAGAACAGCTGTGGAGCCCAACCTGTCCTGAATGCAGCTGCTCACATCATATTCTCCAGCAGCGTTTGAAGTCAGGTAGAGTTTCTAACCAGCATGCACTGCTCCAAGACGGTACCTTTTAGTTAAGATGCAAGTCAAAATCATTCCTCAAACTGCAAAGCTTTGTCTGAAGCTCTCGATTCAGATTTTATAGCTTACTTTCAAAGATTTTGTTTCCAAAGGTGTACTGACATGTTTCTGTTTATTTTCAGCTCATTTATGTTTCTTTCCACAGATAACAATAACCATATGGATTGTGATAGAACTTCTTCTAGACAGAAGAATTAGTCTATTGTAGTAGACTTTTATTTTGAAGGGCTCAACACCCCCGCAGTCACTTCCGCTAATCTTCTCCGCGTAATGTTTAGTTAACGCCGATGAAGCGGCTGAACATTTGGCGATTTTGAATGGGATCCAGTCAGAAGTGGAAGACAAACCTGTTAGAATCACAGCAGCAACAGAATAAAAAGTGTTGATTTGGTGACCGCGATGTAGCATTCAAGATGCTAATGACTAGTATCTGGATGCTCGGGTATTCGCAATCTACTCCCGAAAATCAGAGTCCGAATATTCGTGATGTCAAGATCGCTGATACGCAACCTTTATAAATAGAGTGTAGTAAAATAGGATCAAAATATTATATGGGAATGATCTATTTTTGCTCAGAAATGCAGATTTACTGTTGGATTTTAAGTTTACAAACTAAAACAAAGCTGAAACAGCAGCGGTACCGTCACCGGAACTGAAGTCATCTTCGTGATGGTGAAGCTTCCAGTTTTCAAAGTAAAACCAGTGAGAGCTTTTATCTGTTTTTTCATACGGGCTCTGCACTAACATGTAATGCTTAGAACGTAAAATGTTGAATAACTTTGAAGATAAAAACCTATGGAGAGAATTTTCAGGTTTTGCTGTTAAATGATCAAAAACAGCAGTGATTTAATCATTTCTAGGTTACTGCTGACTTAACCAGAATGTTAACAAAAAAAAGTTTAAAATGTCAAACAAAACTTCTTTCTATCTGAACCTTTTTTTTCCTCTTTATCAGTTTTGTTGATTCTGATCTCCTGTTCTAGATAAAGGTATAAATGTTGGTGATTTAAAACAAATAATTTAAATTTTCATCCATCCAGTAAATAAACATACACACAGCAATAAATATTACATTAAAAAGTAAGAATCGTGGTTCGATCTGTGAATGTTTGAGCTTGATTGGTTTATAGTTGGACAATATTATCAATGACCAAAATTTACCATGAAAATTCTACTTTTTCAGATTTTAAGTGCATTTTACTGTTCATTCCTCACTATAAAGAACCAAAGTGGAATTTTGATCCATTCATGCAATTTAAGAGTAATCCTCTACAAACCTGCGCTGTCTGCAGTAGCCCCTCCCATACCCACGAAAACGAGCGGGTGGAAACGTGCTGACGTCAGCATGATGTGAACCGCCCCCTTCAGGAAAAGTCTGTGCTGCAAGCTCCGCCCCCAGACTACAACGAACACACACACACACTTTCTCCATGGAGCCTTGGCACCACAGCTGTACCAGAACCGCTCTCAGACCCGTCTTTCGAGGTGGCCTGTTTGTTTTCAATCGAACTGAAGTTCTGTTCGCTCTGAGATTCCTCAATCTAAATATGAAACGCACCCTAAGCAGGACAACTGAACCAAAACGGCCACCGACACTCAGGTGATGTAAACACGTAAGAAATGAAGAGATCAGTGAGCCACAGACAGCATTGAGTGTCTTGTTAGACAAAAGGAAATAATTAGTCCAGCTGTTTACTTGTTAGAAACATGATGTTAGAAACATGATCCACATTGATTCTACTGTCAGTCTACATGTCACAAACACTTATTAGCGTGTGAACCTTTAGCTGTAGCGTCCAGTAACCCTCATGCAGGATTCCTCCGCGGTACCAAAGCTGCAGTAAAAGGTGTTGAATCTGGCCTTCATATAGATGCTCAAAATCAATCAGAAAAAGAAAAAGTTTGAATAAGTGAAAAATCCTGGAAAGTATTTGTCGACCGAAGCGCATCCATCTTTCTATTCTGTTTTGACCTGCCCCCATTTTCCAACAAGATCAAAAAATGTATTCTCGTCAACAGTCCATAGTGCATTTGGTCTCGAACAGACCTTTGAGAATATTTACCCCCTGCTGTTAACATCATGTCACATTGTGTTGCTGTGTTTTACTGTCTGGACATCATGTTCCTGCAGCTCACTTCTCTTTTAGTAAAATAATGACTCTTACCATTTGGCTCATCCCACTTTCTGCATTTTTTTTGGCACCTGAAGAACCTTTTCTGAACTTACTAGGCGCTATGCTCCTTCATGACTAAATTCAAGATTCATAAACTGGTACGTATGAGGTACCAAAAACCGCAGACGTCTTTATTGTTTAAACAAACTGTTGGGTTTTTATTCCTGTCTGTGCCAAACTTTTAAAGCAATTATTTTAGAAGGAAAGTAACAAGCCAACATGTCAAAAATAAATATAAATGAACCAAAAAACAAAGCCGCTGTTGAGTAGAGATCTGGGCACAAACCCGCGAGGACAAAATGACAAGTGGTGACCCACAACAAAAACCAGGGAGGACGCATACACTGGGGAGGATGATGACAAATGAAGAGCATCTGTGGTAATCAGACCAGCATCCAGGTGTGAGTCTGAATACAGGAGGAGGAAAGGTTCAAAATAAAACAGAAGAGAACAACAGATAGTCTGCTTGTTCTCTCCTGGTTATGTCTGGTTCTTCGTCTTTTCACCTTGTGCTGTGTGAGTGATGGAGGTAATGGTGTCATACTTTGTTCTGTGTACAAATACATGCCCTAAACTTCATGTGACATCACAAGCCTTTGGACCAAATGAAGCCCACTGACTACCAAGGATGCATTTTCTGTTCTCATTAAGTTTGTGTTTTCTGTCTCAACATGTATTTCATTTCTCCACCTCAGGAAACAACTTTTTTTTCTGTGGAGTGATATTCAATGAAGTTCTTGATGGAATGTGCAGCGTTTCCAGTGCAGTTTTATAAAACTTGTATTTTATAAATGAAGCAGACGTTTAAGGCCGGCCCCGGGTCCGGACGCCGGTCCAATGACCCACATTGGCTACGGATGGCTGTGGTCTGTTGCCGACCTTACCGAACTCGCGCTATAACCCAACATTTATACAGGAAGGCCCTGATTCCGCCGTGATTCCGGATTATTTTCCCAACAATCCTTTTTCTGCGTGATTCATCTTCCTACAATGGGTAAGCACAGAACTTTTATTAATACTTTAATCTTATATAGGCTTAAATGTGCATATTTAACTGTGTTTCACATAATGAGTATTAAATAAGGGAGACCGGGGTTGGTCGTCACAGTGACTTAATGTTTACAAAAACAGCCAGAACAGCAGAAAAGAGGTTTCATTTTGAAAAATGTACCGGATGCACTTTATATTAGCTCACATGATTTCCGGTTTATGTCTTTAATAGCTTCTTGCACTTTTCCAGTTAAGACTCCGGTATTCACACTGGAGCTGGACTGGAGGCTGTGTGAGCCCGGGGTTAGTCACATGCACCACAAGGTCTGATCCATTTGGAGGTTGACCTGTACAGGTGCTGCAGCGGTCGCTCAAACTCATAGAGGATAGTAGAGATAATGGCTGCTCTACCTTGAAATTCTACTGTTTTAAGTCTTAAGTGCATTACAGTGCTCATTCCGGGTTGCAGGTGCTGACTCGGTTGCACTCTTGCCTTCACAAGCAAGAAGTGCATTCCTGGTTGCAAATCCAAGAAGGCCCTGGTTCAAATCCTGGCTGGCGGATCTGAAACAGAAACACTAACTGGGACCTTTATTTACATGTTCTCCCTGTGCATGCATGGGGAGAATCCCATCGTCCAAAAACATGCTTCATTGGTTAATCGGTGACTCTAAGTTGTGAATGGGTGTGTGACTGAAGCCCTGCGACAGACTGGAGATCTGTTCAGGGTGAACCCTGCTTTCACCCATCAGTAGCTGGGTTAGGCTCCAGCACCCCCGTGACCCCGAAAGGGATAAAGCGACCAAGAAGATGAAAAAAAAGACTGGCTACTGCTCATTCCTCTCTATAAATAACCTCAAAGCGGTATTTTGATCTGTTCACGCATTTCTGAGTAATCCTCTAAAAACTTGCGCTATCAGAAATATCAAACAACCAAAAGCTAATCCTAGTATCCTAATAAAAAGAGATTTAAAAAAGATAAATGAGCAAGCGTTTGTTCATAACCTTTCCCAACTGAGATGGGACTGAATCTCTTTATTTCATGACGTAAACCTAGCATAGCATCAACTTCATGACGAATTTTCAAAATTCAAAAATAAGAAGACACCTCTACGCAGATTCAGGATAAAAGGGCAAAAAAATCCTTGGTTTTCACCTGAGAGCGACAACCTGATAAAAGACAGGGACACACCCTGGTGTAGGGCAAGGAAAAGTAAATCTGAAGCTGATTGGCTCTGTTTTCGTCCATTGAGAAATAAATGCACTCTTTCAATGAAAAAAGCCAAATCTGAATTTTACCTCAGTGAAACATCAAAAAGATTAAATGACCCCTGAAAGTTTTGGAAGACGGTGAAATTAACCTATGAAGCTGCACAAACAAATGACTCCCTGATGATAATCACCTAACAGGAGAATCAGCCATGCTAGAGTTCTTTAATGATTATTTCATTTCAGCTAGATCCCTCTTTGACTCTACAAATTTAAATTTAGGAATCTCTTCTCCAAATGCAGATATTGCTGAACCGACTAAATTCCCAAACTCTTGCAGTTTTGACTTTACTGAAGTGTCTGTCTCTGAAGTTCTCAGTGAGCTAAAAAATCCTGACACCAGGAAGGCAGCTGGTCCAGACACATTAGACTCCTTTTTTCTAAAGTTGGCAGCGGACTACATTGCAGAGGCTCTGTCACTAATTTTTTAATCTTTGTTTCAGCTGTAAAAGAAATTCCTAAAGTGTGGAAATCTGCTTATGTACTTCCCTTCTTAAAGGTGGAGACCGAGGGTCAACTACTTCTTAACAAAAAATCCTAAAGAAAGTTACAGGCTGCACGGTGGTTGGACTTGAGCTTCAGAGGACAAAAATATAAGAAGACCCCAACATAATTTTGTCTGTCTTTATTTTTTTCCTTTTGTTTTGCCTTTACCTGCACTGAACATTAAAAACAAAAACATTAAAATATTGTTTCTTTTCCTGTTTTGACTTGAGCCTAACGCCTGGTTCACTCTGGACGTGGAAGCGCCGCGAAGTGGCACGGAGTGGAGTGCGTGTGGCGTCCGCTCTCTCCTGCAATTCAAACCAGAATCAGATTTTTCTGCGGCGGTCGACAGGCGCTTCTGCTGGAGCCTTTTTTATTTGGTAATCAATTACCTAAAAAATATTACCCCCTGATTCTGCTAAGAAGAACTGCTCTCTGGCTCTCTCTTGTTTTGTTTTTATTCTCCCCAAACCCAGCTCCGCGCCCCACTCCGGAGTGTTTTATTGGTTGTATTTTTATAATAAACCAGATTTTCTCATGTGTCTTGATGAAAATTCCTGCCAGGATTGACGTGGATCGCTTGCGGCTCAGGAACAAACTAGATCAGACGCCGAAACGATCCGCTGCACGGGACGAGCCTCCCGCGGAGGACCGCGGCGCTTCGCGTCTGGTGTGAACCACACCAAAGGTTAACAAGGGCTCCAAATGGAAGCGGCCTCTCTCTCAGCCACATCATACATTGTGTCATTAGAATATGTCAAATACAGGGCCTGGAATTCATTTAAACTAAATTCAACTCAATATTTGCAAACCAAGAAAAAAATGAATTGCGATAATTTTTTTTGTTACCATATTTGCTGACCACAATATGAAATCGCCAACAAAACTGTAAATTTATAACATTTATTTTTAATTAACAATGTCAATCAATTAAAACATGTAATCAAATAAATTACACTTTTGGTTTTCTGATTAATCGGAATTAATTAAATTAATTAATTTTCATCGGGTAAATTTTATATGGCAAAATGTGGTTTTAGAACAAAAACAGGCCAAAGAAAAATTCTTCTTTAATTTTTATTGATTAAAAATTTAAAATTGATCATTAATGGGTCACTTTTTTTTATTATTCCTGTGTGTTAATGCATTAACATTTACAGCACTAAATAGAAATATGATAATAAAAAATGTTTTTCAGAGAATCCACTTAAAGGAAATGCTTTTTTGGGCCTTTAGGAAGACCTGAAATAATAAATCTTTGGCTGCATAAATGCTGCAGAGCTTTCAACAGAAGAAAGCAGAACCTGGGCTTCCTCGCATCGAAGCTCGCTGTCTACAAGAAATCCCGTTTCCAATAAGCTTGCTGCTTCCACATGCAGTGATGATCCGCTGCAGCCAACAATGGAGAATATTTTACAATCCCGTCTGAATCATATAGAACAAACTGCTTTCTAATCACAGTGATTTGGTTCAGATGAGCTCCTGATAGCTGTGTCAACGTTGAGGTTGTCATGGAGACCGATTTTTTTTTTTTTTTTTCCAGCCGCCTCTCCTTCCAGTGACCTAGTTTTACCGTTGTGGCATTGAAACCCTTCAAGAGCTCTCAGCCTTCCACTCCTCTGCTTTTTACCTCACCAATGCATCCAGCTGATTAATGTTTGATTTGAATGAGAGCTTGGAGTCGACACACTACAAATAGGAGCTCTACTGAAACAAGGACATTTGGCCAGCACCCTCTGCTTGAGTGCATTCATGGTTTTTTTCCCTTTTTACTAAAAGAAGATCATGAATACACACTGTTGTGTAATCCAACAATGCAAATTAAACAGTGAAATAACAAATATTCCTATGACACAATTTAGAAAATGGTGGCTGTAAACAACAGCTAGCATGCATGTCTTTTCAATAATTCATAAGATTAAAGCTTAAAATTAGACATGAGAATATTTGATAATAAACAGCAAATGACACTGAGTTTTTATTGAGAAACTTGACAAAAATAATCACAACCATCACTCTCGTCTTAATGTTTACCATCATTAGCTGGGTTTTCATTGACTATAAAATGGTATTGCAAAATCCACAATACCACAAATTAGATCTATCAATATAAATGTGTCTAATGGAAACATGATAGTTAAAAAAAAATCACATTTATCAAAAAAAAAAAAAAGTTTTGGCTCTTGGAGGAAGAGGTTTTGAGGCAAATCAAAATGGATATATTTCACAAAATTTTAATGGAAACACCTTTTTTTCCAAATAAATGAGTCTCGTGACCAACAACTGCATACCACTCTTAGCTTCTGTGTCCCACAGCGACCCACAGTTCCTCTGTAAAACCACGAATTCCCAAAATCTCTTCATCTGTAGCCGCTCCCACGTAGCTCGCTGCTCCACGGAGTAAAACGCCGACGTCTCCTTTGATGATGAGTGCTAGTGCCATGGATCGAATAATCGAATGATGAATGGATTGAATGTATCTGCTGTAAATTACAGTACAGAATTCCCCTCTTATTCGCGGTGGTTAGGTAACAGAACCATCTGCGAATATGCGGGATCCCAGCATTTTATATAATCCAATGCTGTTACCAGTCACCAAAAACACTTCTGATCATACTTTGTAAAACATTTATTAAAGAACATTGGAGTATTGCTCAAAATAAAGAGTTTTTTTTTTTTATTTAGAACAAAAGACTTTACAGCCGCCGTAGTGACAGTGTACTTTATGACGCAAATGAGGATTATTACTTTGTGCCTTAAGAGGGTGGGCCTACTTCTTCAAATAAATATCTACTATGGTAAATAATTATCCTCCACGATGATGTTTTTTAGCAATCAGGATTTTTTTTCAACCACTTCTGAGTTAGCTGATGTCAATCCTCCATGCAGGGAGAAATAGAAGCATACAAGCACTTTGAGTTGTCTGAGTCTGAAAAAAAAAATCTGCAAATACCTGAAACCGTTAATAAAGAAACGCGAATATGCGTAGGGACGCTGTATTGTTGTATAACTTACTACGTGATTTAATGTATTCACACAACTATGATTTAATGAAAACAGTGTAATTGTTGAATGATGTTTTTGTAACATTTCTAGATTTTGATAAAGTTTTGTCCATAATAGAAACAAAGCTTTCGACGTGTGATCATCGTACAGATTGCATTTTTGACTTATTGTGCTTCATTAACATAAACTATTCCTGCTCTGTGAACTCTGCTAGAAGATATAAATATAAAAAAAACAGTTGCCCCTGCAATGAAAGAAAGAAGAAAAAAAAAATTGACCTTAAGGGGTAACCAAACAGGGAAGTTGGAGGCTGACTCCGCCCACAGCTGAAATCTGAAATCCAGTCAAGGGGGTGGGGCTTGGGAACAGAACTGTTGTCATTACAAGAGCTGCAGATCATGACGTGAGACTTTTAAAACTTGCATGGTTTGACCAATCACTAAATTCAACTGTAAGACCTCATTTCAACCTGTAGAGGGCAACACACAGGCAGATTTTGACTTTATTTTCATGAATTAAACACGTTTATGTTCATTTTGCAAAAGTTTGGCAATGACTAACAGACATCACTTTTAAAGCTCAATTTATAGAGATCAACAGACAAAAAAAGTTGATGTAGGGTTTAGATACCGTTTAAGATGCTTCACAAATCTAAAGAACATATCATGAAAATCATGCCTTTATAATGCAGTAAAAAGTGTAAAGAATGTGAGTATGGCACATAGTGTTTGTTGTGGTAAAACTCCTGCTGTTGAATCAGAAAGTTTGGTGTCAATTTGTCTGTACGGTTCTGGTTTCTGTAACTGAACTAAACAGATGTGAGACCACAGTGGAGGAATCTGCAGGACTGTGTGAAGCGGTCGATCCTGTCACCACTCCGGGTTTTACTCGTCCATTTGTCCTCTTAACTTTAACAAGTAAAGATGTCTTTAAAAAAGCTTCATAGGAAAAGCTAAGTTCCTCTGGAAGCAGCCGGTCAAAGACTTCCTGAAGAACATTGGGGGTTATCTATGTTCATCAAATCTAAAGATTTGAACATCAGTTCTTTGCCACAATGTCCGACTTCACCGTCATTTTTAAAAGACTAAAAGTAAATAAAAATGAAGAAATTCATCTATACTACACTGTTTTAGTGTCTTTAACAAACTTCCGTATTTATTTTTGACTTCTACACAGTAGATACTTTCACTTATTAGAAATGAAATGGACAGTTCTGAAGTTTCTGTTCCGTATGGTTTGTCCATTTTTAGTTATGGTTTTTAGTTGTGGTTTTGTTTGCTATTTAAGTCTGGTGCTTCCTTTTTTAGATTTCACTTCCTTAAATAATTTTTATTTCTAAGTATCAGTATTTTTTGACAAAACTGTCCTCATAATTCAAACTTTTAAACCGTCTTCACATCGTCCATCTTTTCTCTCCATCAGAAACAAGTATCTTCTAGACCAGGGGTCCCAACCTTGTTCTTGTGAGGCCCACATAACTGTTCTCTTCTCTGGTGGGGGGCTGGGGTAGGTTTGTAGGCTAAAAGAAAAAGTGTAACAATCACAGTCTAAACGTAAAGATCTATGGATTTCCACACATAACCACATTCTAAATAGCTAATTTCTGTAATCTTCACATAAAAAATATACTAATACATTTTAAAAACAAAATATATAACATTATCAGAGAAAGATTAATAGCTGAAGATGCTAAAAACACTGAAGTTGATAGCTAGCTAAAATATTAGCGAAGTGCAAGATTAGCCGGAAAAAAAACAAAAGAAAATTCAAAATGAGCCGAAACCGCTACCATGTAGCTGAAATATTAGTTAAAGTTCAAAATAGCCCAAGGAAATGAAAAAAGCTTAACTTAGCCAAAATGCTAACATGTACCTGAAATATTGGCTAAAAGCCAAATTATCCTGGAAAAATGTCAAGTTTAGCCAAAACAGTTAGCATAAAGCTAAAATATTAGCTAAACTCCAAATTAGCCTAAAAAAACAAAGAAGCCTAAATTTGCTAAATCAGCTAGCATGTAGCTGAAATATTTGCTAAACTCCAAATTAGGCTAAAAAACTGTCTAATTTAGCCACAACAGCTTGGGGGGCTGGGTCAAACGTGGATCCGTTTGGGGACCTCTGTTCTAGGTCTGTGTTTTTCTTAATTTCAGCAAAGTTTGTGTCTTTCCAAAAACTCAAAAATGCGAATGAATGAGTCATATTTATTTCCCCACAAAGGCTTCTCACACAGATCACCTGGATAATGCCACATGATGGCTTTCTTTCCATCTGTGAGTTGTAAATGCCACATGATGTCACTGCTAGGGCATCATCAGAAACCTAAATGGTCTACAACCGATCTCGTTTTCCTTTTTCAAGACAATAATTTATCCCTTCCCAAAATATGACAGTGTTGTATTGTGGCATGTATCACATACTTTAAGACCTGTTTCCACATTGTCAACATATTCAGTCCACCACAAAACTTCATATTTTCCTTTTAAAAGCTTGAGCTGGTTGGTTTTGTTTGTCAGACATGTGAGGAAAACAAAGCTCAGTGGGTTTATTTTGATTGTGTTATGAGCAGATGCTTTCAGCATCTCCGTGATTTGATGTCCACCTTCCTGAAAGTCAGTGGATCTCAAAGCATCAGCTGTACTTAGATCAGGAATGTCCCTACATGCTTCTTTATCATTCTGGAATTTGGGGAGAATTCTCTGCATTTTTCCTTAATTACCAGTTTCACCAACAGTGGGCAGTGGTTGCTGTAAAAATGCACAGTTACCATAGTCACATTCTATCTGGTCTGCCACACCTTCTAACCATCCTTCACAAACACCCGCGGTTTTTTCTGACACTCTGTTCCTCCAGTGCATTCCTCACCACTTCACCCCATCATAAACATCCTCAATAATGCAATCGATACTCAACCAGAAAAACATGGGATCCAAATTCCATCCCCATGTTGACAGGAAGTCCCCGGATGTTGGTGTTGTGTCTGAGTTTGGAGAAAAAGCAAACACACAGACCGACCGCTGGCTGCAGCAGCGCTGCGGCTGCAGGTTCTGGCAGCAGGAACCGTTGGACAGACTGGCTTTCTGCTTGTTTTCAGACAATATGCTTGCATTTTTTTGTGTGTGGCCTTCTGTTGAGAGGAAGTAGTGGGAAGAGAGGAGACAACATCACCAACATTCCAAAGGAAAATCCCGTTTCTATCTGGTAGAGCTGGGCAAAGCGGACAAAAACAGATTTTTTGACAAATAGTTTGTTATTCAACTTTAAATCAATTTACTTTAAAAAGTATATATTCTTCAGTATAGACCACAAAAGGTCTGTCTGGTCTGCAGCCGAAGGTCAGGATCTGCCCGACAAAACTGTCTGGGATTTTGCAGATAAAACATACAAAAAACTGGAAATTAACTCTGAAGAATTCACCTGGATTCAAAGGAGTACCAAACTTTGACAACCAGAAACTTAACATCTTTCTAAAAACATTAGAGTAGTGGTCCAGGCCCTAAAAACAACAGTTCTGTCAAAATCAGGATCTCAAAACAAAACTGCTAAATTTTGTCATTCAACCTCATAAAAACACAACTTAAATGAATCAAAGTGAACAAAGAGTCTCTCAGCTTTACCTTGTAGAGGAAAAGACTTGTTTTTTTGTGTCTTCGGTCAGTCTTTAGAGAACTCTTTCAATGTTGGCTTTGCACTTAAACTCTGCTGTCATGAAAATCCCAGCTAATCTTTGATCTTTAATGATGTCAACAAAGTATATTTTGGAGTAAAATGTTTTAAAACTCTGTGGTCTTAATCTTTAATTCAACAAACCCTTTGGTGAATTGGTCATATACTGTAGGTGGGACGAAGCCAGTTTTCATGGAAGTCTATAGGACTTTGTCCTTCCTGCAACCAGCGAGTACTTCCTCTTTAGAACACGTGAAGGGAGTCCATTGATATACAGTCATACAAAGACCAGACAGCCCAGTTAGGCTCCCCGGACTACAGACTTACAGAGCACCCTCCACAGACACCACCAGAGGAAGCGATCAAAGGCCTCCTCCAAATCCACAAAACACATATGGACTAGATGAACAAATTCCCATTCACCCTCCAGGACTACAGAGGGTGTAGAGCTGGTCCACTGTCCCACAACCAGAATGGAAACTGGAACAGAGGTTTGACTATCAGATGAACTCTCCTCTACGCTACCCCAGATGAAACCTCTTCATTTATTCTGTCTAAAATCCTTTATATCTAGCGACTTTCATTTTTTTATTTTACATTTGACAAAGAATAGACCAAAAAGTGGAAGAGAAACCCTCCTCAGGCATCTTTCCTTTACAGATGGAGGACAGGACCTCTGGCTATAGATGCTGGAAGGGTCTTACATTCTTAATATTCACTCTCCCTCCATATTTCTTTCATCAAACTGGTTTGGAAAATGGCATTGTCATAATAAAAGCAGAGTTTTTATATAAATTTGAATTTTAAATATGTTTATTTTCAGGTAATTCTCTAAAGTGGCTTGAGTTGTGCATTATGTGTTTGTTATGGTCTTTTTTTCTGTCTGTCTCAAAATTATGGATTTTTTAAACAAAAAAGGTGCTTTGTGCTTTTTGTTGATAGCAAGACTAATTATAATTGAGTTTTGTACATCTTTGCTCTTATTGGACATTTTGAGTTTTTGGAACAAAGTGTAGACACACACAAGTTTGTTATATATTGAGACTGGCATTTAATTTGACCTGTATTGTATATTTTCTGTCTTCAATTCCTATTATCGTTGATTTCACTCTTTCAGTTTAACTTGAGTAATGTCTTCTGGTCCACCTTACAGTCACTGACAATAGCATCAACAATTGATCTCAGATTATTTTCCATAATTGTGGATTGCTCATATTGTTCAGATTTTGCCTGAACTAATCAGAGAATGGCATGCTAGGCTCCGCAGCATATGACCTGGAAAATTGATCAGAGTTGGCAACTTTAAAGAAATCGGGAAATCTTAGGAATGTTTATCCAGACTTTGGCATCATTAAAAGTGCCACTCCCCCAGTTCGCTGATCCCTGATCCCATCACTCTGTTGAGGCAGACATTTGAAAGAGGGTTTTTGTGTGCCACAGTGCTAACGCGGTAAAGAAGTGCCCGCGGCACCAAAAGCAGCTGCACTAGTGCGGATGTATGCAAACCAAATTACATACAAATTCCTAAATCTTCTTTGCAACATTCCTTAACAGGATCCATGTGCTTTTCTTTAAAGTTAGTAATCAATTCAGCCGTGAATGCTCCTGTTCTTTCACATTAATGAAGTCCGTTTTTGGAAAGATATTCGTGAAGCTTTGATGATCATTCTTGACATTTTTCTTGCTAGTTCTTTGGTTTTGGACCAAATAAACTCCATGAATTCCACAGTTTAAAAAACAAAATCATCTTTGTTTGGCAGTGAGGTTTGTGCTTCTTTCCTTGAGATTCTGAGCATTCCAGAGATGGGGGAGGAGGCCGGACGCAAAGCCCATTGATCTGACGCCCCTTGAAAACTTTAGAAAACTACAAATGACTTAGATTATCTGCTTAACCATGTTCTGGGATGGAATCACTGGACAAATGTAAGATATAGTGTTTCTGTTTCCCAAATTCTATTTTCATGAAAAAATTCCAAAGCTTCAGTTTTTGTCTTTTCATCAGGAATCATAACCAGAACATATATTTTTTTATGGACCAGAAAGATGAATTTATTCCAGATTTCAAAAGTATTTACAAGAGAACTCGATATTTTTCAACCCACAAATTCTCAAGAAATTAAAGATATTATAAAAAGTCTTAGAAAATCTATCCTAGGTCATGACAAAATAAGTACTGAAATTGTTAAAGATATTATACCCGTAATTATTAGTCCACTTGTATTTATTTTTTCTTTGTCTTAAAAAACTGGCATTGTACCACCAGATTTAAAGATTGTCAAAGTTATACCTTTGTATTAAAAAAGGCGATAAAATCCTATTTAGCAACTTTCGCCCAATATCCGTTTTGCCGTGTTCTTCAAAAATACAAGAGACACTTGTATACAAAAGAATTAGTGATCATAACATATTATTCATTTTGTTTTACTTATCTATTTAAGATTTTATCATTTGTTCTCTTGTGTTTTATTGATATAAGTTATATGTCTGATTTGTGCTAAATAAATAAATAAACGTTTCAGGTGATTGTATGGAAACAGATCCTAACTGTAACACTAACTCACAGAGAAAAATAATCGGAATAAAGGCCAGACCAGAATAATCATGTAAACACACAATTCTCTCTGGCCCGATCAGACTCATTCATTCATCTTCTTGGCCGCTTCGGGGTCACGGGGGTGCTGGAGCCTAACCCGGCTACTGATGGGTGAAGGCAGGATTCACCCTGGACAGGTCGCCAGTCTATTACAGGGCCTCAATCACACACATATTCACACCTAGGGTCAATTTAGAGTCACCAATTAACCTATGAAGCATGTTTTTAGATGGTTTAAGGAAGCTGTGAGAAAACCCACACATGTACAGGGAGAGCATGTAAACTCCACACAGAAAGGTCCCCAGTTGATGGTTCTGTTGTGGACCCCCCCGGGATTTGACCTGGGTCTTCTTTCTGTGAGGTATGAGTGCTAACCACTGCGCCACTAATCACTCATTTGAATATCTGATTGTGGTGTATGTAAATTCATTCTGATTGTATGTCATTATATCATGTATAGAGGATGTGGTGCTCCAGAGGAGCTAACAGTGTTAGCAAACAATCTTAAAACCAGATTGGGTGGGGGGATCTAATATCTCTGATATTGTTCAGGGGCTGGGCCAAATGTGGAGGTGGGCCAGATTGGGAGATTGGGGGCCCCTGCTTTAGGCATCCTTCTATTAGCGAACTTCATTAGCATCTAGCCTCATCGTGCAGCATTGTGCCTTTGTTAGAAGAGACACCGGATGCACATGGTTGACAAAATTACAAACCCGGGGGGGCGTATCCACGTAGAAACACAGATGCTAAACTGCCTGAAACACCTCATTTACAATCCTGGCTTGTCATTATCTTCAGGTAACACATGGACACAGTCCCTGCCAAGTGGCCTGTGCAGTCTGACATTTCTGAAGAACCGTTGACGCTGGTCAGAGCTTTCAGAGCTACACCAATCATGTCACAAAGAAATCAACCTAACATAACCAGAAACCAATAAATATGCAAAGCATAGACAAATTACACTTAACAATAATAACCTCATTTGTTTGTTGCCCTACTGTTACCATAAATGTTTTGTTTTTCTTGATGCAGTACAGCCTGAAAGGAGAAGAACACAAGCTGTGAGCGCCCGTCATCTGAGGCCCACTAATGCCTTCCCTGATGAATGGAGCAAAGCCCTGCCGCCAGGTTTGAACCGGCGTGGAGCCCTGAACAGAGAGGCTGTTGTAAACACCAGATTACAGCTCTGATTTTCTGCTTTTGTCTGAATGCAGAAACTTTTTCCAGCCAAGTTTTGAGGGTTTTTTTAAGTGAGGAAACACTCGAATTAGATGGAATACCAAAAGCTTTGGGCCAGCAGAAAAGATCAGAGATTCAACCAAACAAAGATCTGACCTGATTCACAGTGAAAGCAAGAAACTGCATGAGACAGATTTATCTTCCTCTAGTTTTTCTCAAGAGATGATTACAAAGTGTTTTCCCTACAGTTTATAAAACACAATCCATTTGAGAAGTTACACACAAGGTCATTTGTCACCTGATAATGAAAAAAGCGAAAAGGCTTCTAATGCGCCTCCAGTGTGTTTATGTGTGGGCACGAGAGTCGTGTAGATAATTGTGTGTAAATGTGTGTGTGTAGATGAGTGTGTGAATCATTAGGTGTGTGCCTCGCCGTCATCGTCGGTGAGACCAAGCTGCTGCAGGAGGGGGCGGAGAAAGGCGCCTGAGATGAAGGTGGACGACGAGACTGTACGAGAACGAGGAGTTGGGGGTTGTCCTTAACAATTGGCTGAAAGTTAATATGTCACTCCTCCTAGTATGATCTGTGCTGTTATGTCTTTTATATTACTTTTTAACATCTTTTAGAGGAAGACAGATAAAAAAAAACAGCTGCAGGATTTATCTCATGTCCCAAATTAATAAATTAAATCAAATTAAAGTTAAGTTTTATTGGCAACAACAACAGATATAACCCCAGATTCAATCTTGTTTATTTTTTCATCCGTGATTCACTACTTTCCAGAAAGATTATAAAAAGGTTTCACATCGAACTACAAGAACTGTGTGGACACCGTTTCCCACAATGCATTGTTTTGTAGTCATCAAGGCAGCTTGAAGCCAGTGCAGTACCTATTTTCTGGCTGCGCTGCCTTCTTTTAACCCGCTCCTTCCTCACGATACTTCATGACGGCGCACATGTGACGTCGGTGACAGAAACTAACCAGCATGCACTGCAATCCAGGCGATCTGCGCAGAGCAGCGTCCGCCTGCATGATCTCAAACACGCCTAGTGCGTGTGTGGATGAACTTCTTTAGTTTGAAACAGGAGGACATCTTCCTTCCACTCTGATGAAAATGAGTGTAGATGATGAAGCTTGTAGATCCAGAAGTTTTACAACCAAACATTAAACTCATTTACATACAGTAGGATTTGCATTGGCTGCCAAAGAGAAATTGGCTTCAAAGTTAAAAAAAAAAAAACTACTGCAGGTAAATAAAATTTAATGACTTTTCTTAATCGTTCCAGTGTTTCCTGATAACTTACGTAACATTTCTGTAGAGAGAGAGGTTTATATTTAGAACCTTCAAACTGTATTCTTTAATTCCTTGGGCTCCCGATGTTGCTAAACAGCATGGGAATTTGTGTAGGCGGGTGTTTGTATGATTATGTGTGAGCCTGTGAAAACCAGCATGTATGAGCTTCTCCATTTCTAGTGAAAGCATCATTTTGTGCATGTGAGTTTGCATTTCTGTGAGCGTTTGTCCAGACCTCAGGACTGGAGAAGCAGGTTGTTGGGACTCGTTTTTACAGAGCAAAGCTGCTGTGACACTGCAGCTGTTTACGTCATTGGTTTGAACTGCTCAGCTCGACACCTACAGGTTCCTTTAATTGTTAATAAGGCTTTAATTGGTCTTTTAAATTATTTCACATTGGAGTAAAAGGGGATTGAGATGCTTGATAGGTTACAACAAACAGTTACCATGGTTGTAGATCTTTTCCTTTTTTTCGACTAGTCTCAACTTCTAAAGCCATCAATTTCTGCTTTTATTCAATCATGTCAGGAGAAGTAATGCAGCAAAAAGAATCTCTTTTAAAATTGTGAAGTTTTTTAGTCTTTTCAAATAAGTACATTTCAACAATTTGCCCTTCATATTCTGTAATTTAGTGACTTTTCCGAGTGGTCCGGTGCGGTCCCGTCCAGTAAGGAGTGGTACGTTCCAGTTAATTCTGGCAACAATTTCTACTCAATGAATTCTTGTTTCCACTGAGCTGTTTGCTTTTTTGTTTGCTAGCGTGTCATTGTAGTGCGCCGACAAGAAGAGAAACAACGACGGAGGTCATCCAGCAGCTCGTTTTTCTTGCTTTACTTTTTGTACATGATGTATAACAGGAAGTCAATATTGTTTGATAGAAGATTACCACTGTAAAAAGGAAAATGGAATTGTTAGCTTAGCGCTAAATTGGTGCTTTCTAATGTTGTCTTCACTTTCTGCCAATTAACAGGTGTCTACAACGGCTCTGCAACGCTCTATTTTTCTATGGACCTACAACGGATGGGGGCCCTCAAGAGATTTGGTTTAGTACTCTTTAATGGGTCGATTCTATTATGGAAAGGCTCAAAATATTGGACCGGAACAGACAGTGAAAATAAGGTTTTTGACTCTGGATGCTACTGCATGGGCGCCCGTCTCCTTTTTTCTGCTGACCTCCAACGTCTCTGGAAAACAGTTTCTGGGTTTTGATTCTCAAAAAAATGGATTACGGTCATGTAGGGGCTATAATGGACAGATGGTTTGTTCAGTGGAAAAACTTTGGACGTGTTGGTGGAAAGAGACAAGAGGGCCTGTGGAGACCAGTGGGAACATTTCAATATCAAGAGGGGCTCCAGAGCCATGTCTGGCTCTTCTACCCTTCTATCGTGGCTCTCTGGTTAACGAAAAAAAAAAAAAAATACAAAGCTTTTTGTTTACAATAGTAACTGTAAAGTAAAAAAAAAAAAAAAGTAAAGTAACATAACTTACTGCGAGCCTCAAAATCACAGTAGCCATAGTGGTTTAGTTCAAGATCTAAGCATTTTGCCAAATTCCAGTGTTTTAAGTGAGTTTAAAGGTTTAAAAAAATACAGTCAATTAGCTCTGTTTGAATTTTAGAAAGTTAGATTTATGAATTTATGGCTAAGAAGCATTACTGATATTGCACTACCTACCACTAGATTTGATCCATTGAGATGCTCCTATGTGACACAGGAAGTCTTTTATTTTGAAATGAAGTCTTATGAAATGCTAGTAAAAGGTTTAAATTATTGGGAAAAAATATATTTTCTCTTAAAGATTGTTTTTATTATTTTCATTTTTCATTAAAATAACAACATAAATACAAAATCTTCTTTTTCTAAAGGATGCTCCTTATGGGTTATGGTCAGTGATAAATTGACCCAAATGGTACTTTGAGCGTTAAAGGTTGCAGACCCCTGGACCAAGGGATAGATTCCCAGTGTTAATAGGCTGCATTTTCTGATTATCTTTTTCCCAGAATGCAGTTCAGGAAATCTGAACACACCAAGAAAGTCAGTTGAACAGATGGAATCGACGCAACTTCAGGAGTCAGCTCTCTGTCTCCCCCTCTGGTCAACAGCGGACCGATCTCCAGAGGACTGACTGCACTACATCTCCAAGCAGCCCCAGCACACAGTTCCTGGATTCCACTCAGCTGACTCTCATTTGCCAATCACCCACAAGACATGTAAGCACTGCAGAGAGCCTCAATCAGTTCACCTCGCTTGCATTACTGAGTGTCTCTATCTGGACCTGATGTTCTGTTTCTGACCCTGCTTCTTCTGATTACTTGCTGCCTGCCCTGACCCTCACTTGGACTCTGACATCTCTACTTTCTTCTTGGATGATCCTATGCTTGTGATTGATCTCTGCCTATCTGACCCTGATTTAGCTTTGTGGGCTTTTAGCTGTGCTTAGTTCCTGTCTGAACTAATAAACCTGCTGTCCGTCTGTTTGTGACGCCTGGATTGAAACTGGACCAAATGAGGGTGATGGTGATGATCCCTTTGATGCACACAGGAAGGCGTGAAGAAAAGAATCATGAAAATCTTTTTAGAAAGAGAGTCAAAGCAGAAAATGGGGATTTCTCTGTGAACTAGAGAAACATTTCAATCAACATAAATACCAGGATACTGCAATTAACTCACAGCAGCTGCTTTGAACCACTTTCCTTGAATCATGAACAGCCTTGGGCTCATATTGAAACTGTAAACGAGGATCCTGCTGTGTTTTTCACAAGAGATCCGGCTAATGTATATCTTTAGACACGGTAGTATACTCAAGTGCTAGATAATATCCGCTCCTTTTGGGTCTTTTTTTTTTAAAATAATAGACTTAATTAGTTATGATGAATTAATGACAATAAAGGGTTGGAAGATCTTTGAGGTGGAAAGGAAGCTCATCCTGATGCATAATCATACAGACATTCCTGCAAACGCATGTGAACACACACACACACACACGAGGCATATTAAACTGGAGGAAATGTTTAAATCAATACAGACTCCGGCCTCATGGGACTTTCATTCTCTAAATCTGTGAGCGCCATTTGAAGCGCTGCATCCACACAGCCTCACATCCGCCTGGATACGTGAGCACCATGTTGAATTCATGACGGTTGTCATGGTGCCCACATAGCAACTGGCTATACATGTACCGGCTGCTGCCTCCGGTCGACTCAGCGACAGAGGGGGGGGGGCTGGGAAACTGGGAGGGGTGTGCCGGTCGGTTGGTCTCCTCCATTGAGTGTGTGTTGGGAGTGTGTCTGAAAGGCTGGAGTGAAGACAAAAAGGAGATAGCTGAAGAAAAGGGCATCAGCTGTTCCGCAAACCAAAAAGACGTGGGGAGAAGACGAAGGAGAGCAAACTTACGGTTGACGGCTCTCTGGAAAGCCAGGGGGCTTCGGGTAACAAAGAAAGAGACAATGCTCCACTCTCTGCTCACCGTCAAACCTAATGAGGTTCTTCACATGCAGAAAATGGTTCTAATTCTCTTGAAATAACTTCAATCGAGGATCTGTTCTGCATTCCTCTTGAAGGAAAACTAACAACGCATGACTAAATAATGCAGCTGTATTTTTTATTCACTCTGACCTAACATGGCTCCTGACACTGATTTTCTTTGGCAGCAGCGTGCACTAAGTATTACGCTGGTGAAAAGGACAGATTCCTCCTCTGATGGTCATGTGAACATGGGCAGAGAATTTCATGGGTAATTGATGCGTTGAGTCTCCTTTTGAAAGCGAGACAAGCGACGCGGCTGTCATGAATCACCGGCAGAAGACGCTGACACAAACAGAACAACCTGCACTACCAAGACGTTCCTTTTCCAGCATCCCCAGGACCAGTTCAGACACGAACGGATGCAAAATACTCTCACAGCAGACCGAGAAGTGGCTCCTCGTGAAGTTGCTTTCTCAAAGACGCTGGCACACATGCATGAATATTTCAGCTCGCTTCAAAACGTGAAACTGTGGCCCATCCCCCCCCCACCCGTGACAACCCTGAGCCAAGGCTGGGGTAGCAGAACGGGGCCGTGAACGAGGAGGAAAGTGCAGGAACGATGCTGGAAAGGGTCTGACAGACTGGGAGTATGGAGGACATGGGGGGATATGTAGACAGTGCAGTGAAGTGACAGCTCAGACAGCTCCCTGAAAGTTTTGATTAACACGACACAATCTGAGTCCTCTTGAAGTCCCGTCTTGCTTATGTTGGGGGGGTTGGAGGCCAGCGTAGTTCGACGGCAATGTAGCTTCTCCCGTATGGACAGAAATAGAATAACAGCACTGCTGTCCCTGAGCGAGTTTAGTTAACCTTTGTGTTTATGGCCGTCTGACTTCCTCTCATTGATGCTACCACACTCGCAGTTCTCCACGTAACAGGGAGGGAGCAGGGCTTTTATTACTGACTGGTGCGGTTCAGGTGGAAACATGCTGAAAGATGTGTCTGCACTGAACACAGAGAAGAGCCGTGTTCAGAGCAGTTAGGATGGAAACTGCTGACAATGTGAACACCAAAGAGTTGACTAAAGCCTCGTTTCCACTGAGCAGTCCAGTGCGGTTCGGTCTGGTAAGGAGAAGTAAGGTAGAGACTCGTTTAATTCTGGTAAGCGTTTCCACTCTGTTAAGCCTCGCTTCCACTGAGCGCTTAGTTTTAAACCGCTAGCGTGTCATTGTTGTGCGAGGACTAGAAAAACAACAACAATGGCGGTCATCCAACCGCTCGTCCTTTTTTTGCTTTAATTTTTGTACATGGTGCATAACAGGAATTTAATGTTTGAAAGAAGATGGCAGCCGGCTAAGAAGAACATCTTGTTAGCTTAGTAATTTATTGGTGGTTTCTAATGTTGTCATCACTTCCTCACAATTAACTGGTGTCAATAGTGACTCCACCCCAACCGTCCCATTCTAGTTTTTCATTTTACAATGGAAACGCTCAAAGACCGTACCGTACTGCTCAGTGGAATCAAGGCAAAAATGTCTTAAATATCATGGTGCTTCCTTGGCTTTTCCTAATGGGACCCAGCTGTCGGCCCTCATCTCATCTACTCCGGATCATTATATATATTAAATATATATATCATTATATGATATATTACTACTCCAGTTTTCATTGCCAGTTTTTTACCTACTATGGATCAACTATCCGTGTGCCGACCTGGGACGTCCACCACAACCACTGCCTGTGTCCACGCCAAATGCTCTGCTGACTACCACGCCACGTCTTTCTGCCCGTCCATTTTTTTTTTTAGTTTAGTTTAGTTTATTAATTTATCAGGACAGTGTACAAATACATTGAGCTTAGAAAGCAAAGATGCTTGCACCAGATTGTAGCTTACTAGCTAATTTCCATCTGTAGTCCTAGTACAAAATACATAATATCTAAACATTATAAACATATTAACCATTTTAAGACATTTTAAAAGAAATCCAATGTAAAACAAGTTATAAAGGATAAAAAAACAAACACAATATAAAATACAATATGAAATCTAAAATATTTTATAAAACTAAAACTACTGCAATATAAAATACATACACCAATTTATAAAAACAACATAAAAATAAACATATTTCCAGTTAAAAATTGGATAAAACAATTAAAACAATTACAGCAATGGTCTTGCTGTATGGTCATTCCACTCAAGATCTCTGTTCTGGCGCTCCTGGGTTCTACTCGCCGGTCACCACTAAGACGAGTTTTGCTCAGTTCCTGCATCTTTCTTCCACTCTTCTCTGTTCCAGCTGCTGTTCAACAGACGGTCAGAAAAGCTTTCCTACCATTCCATCGCCTCTCCTTTATGCTTCTGGGTTGCAAACATCTGGGTCTGCTTCACCTTGCACAAATATTGACATTCAAACTTTTAAGAGATGTTCTCATTTTTGTTTTGACTGCACTTTTTTGCTCTCTTTTGTTGCTCGAATAATAACTAGTCAACACCTGAACTTTAGCTCCAGTGTTGGAGATAACAGTTGGACTACTGCAACTTTTAACCATTTACGCATTTGACGCAACTCCAACAGATGCTTTACAGTTGTGAAGTGAAGTGTTTATGAACAAACAGAGATTCTGAATGGAGGAGACAGACTTTGAGGCACATTTCAGCACAAAGCTGCTTTTCATTGTGTCAGAATCATTGACCGTAAATAAAAATGGTCAAAACCGTCTGTGACATCACCCACAGAAAATGCCTTACCGCCGGCTACAGCAAAATGAAGCCAACTCAGTCGCTATTTTTCCATGATACAGGCGCCACCAATTGGAGCCAGATGACAGCGAATGACGTTTCTATGGCAACTACTTTAACCAATCGAGAGTGAGTTGGTTCCAAGTCCAGACCCCTGGCATTGAAAGGGGCTCGGCAGAATGTTTGAGGAGGGGCCAGCGCCACATGCTTTCACTGAAGCATCTGATTGGTCAGTTTATAACTTGAATAAAGAAAAAATATGAACAAAAAAAGATAAACAAGTAGATTTTAGGAAAAATGAAATGAAAGAAGAATGGTTATTCTGACAAAGAGAATGACTGAAAAATAACTGTCTATTTCTTAGTTGAAGCCTATGAGACTTTGGGTTCTTGGAGCCATCAAGTACTTCCTATTAAGAAGGGGTGAAGGGTCAAGCTGTCCAGTGATATATACAGTCTATGACAGGGGTCCCCAAACTACGGCACGCGGGACAGATCCAGCCCACTTCCACATTTGGCCCAGAAAAACAGGATTTTTTTTTTTTTTTCCCCCAATCTGGCTTTGAGACTTTTTGCTAACAGTGCTAGCAAAGTAGCGTTTTGCTAACAATATTTTCACACTGTTAGCATAATCACAGACAGAACTGCTAACAGAGGACACTTTTTCTGTTAGTCTACAAACTGACCCGGCCCCTCATCAGTTAGGAAAAAAGTTATGGGGCCCTCACAAGACATTTGGCCCAACAAGTCCACAGGACACACTCAAATTTTGATGAGCTGTGTGACCCCCTAAAGGCGCCCAAGCATGGGATGCTGATGTTGGTCACATGACTCATTTAATTGCAGTTTTGCTAAAGATGTCAATTTTAATACGTCTGAAAAACCTAAGTGTAAATACTTTTCAAATAAATGCAATTCTTTTCAAAATTTATGTTTTCATTAGGCGGATCTGTGGAATTTCATAGTCAATAGAAACGCAGCTAGTGTTGGTTTCACATTAATGCGATTCCCACTCAATACAGGGTGTTAAATCTTATCGTCATGGTACGATTCTGCTGTGATCCTTGATCCACCTCTGCAGCCAGACTTGAGTGAACCATGGCTGAGCATGGAACGGAGATGAGAAACCATATGACCCATCTAACAGACTTGGGTGCAGTGTGGATGACCTGGTGTCAGGGCAACCATGGACCTGTCAGGAGATCTGTTGTTTACAATTTGATGATGAACAAAAATACCCCTGACGATTATGTGGTAATTCATGAGGGATTTAACACACATATTTGTTATAGGTTTAATATTCCACCATCAAAAGACAAGTTGATGGAATTGAAGAACAACTTGTGAACCTAACTTGGTACTAACCCAGGTTCTATGACTCTAGACTCAAACCTGGATCTAGACTCTGTCTGAGTATCTATATTTACTGTTGGTGACTGCCCAGTGAACATTTTAACATGGGCCCCATATGGTTTACCTTTGAGCTGAATTAGTGGGCCCCAGGGGGGTTTGTCGGGGGGTTCCATGGTGGCCCCACCTGTGTTTCCAACATGGGTTTGAGTGGGCACTCAGCAGTCTGGCACACTGGACAGCGGAGCTCGTAACTCGCTATGCTGTCCACCAGGCGGGTGGTTGGTGGAGAGATCCAGACCACTGAGTCTCCACCTACGCCAGTGTGGGTAAGCACAGTTGGGGCCACCCACATTAAAATGTTCTCTGGGTGACATACAGCTAGAAACATGCAAAACAGGGAAAAGTACCAGCAGAATTGGTATTTTTACAATGTTGCTCAGCTTAGATTGGCTTTTTTTGACGAAAACAAAAGAGGTCAAAGTTTACAAAAACTTCGACTCAAAAGAAAAAGTCAGTTTGCCTCAAACTGAGAGATGTGGAAATCTGCCAGCATCTGAACAGAAGCATGAAAGTGGAAAAAAGCAATCTGACAAAACTGGTTTTCATTTCTGCATCTCTAAAAAGCTTTCCCAGCAGCTGGATGGACACATGCATGCATCCATCTCTGTGCCAGAAATATAGGGAAATATGAATAACTCACTTTTCTTTTGGCGAGTAAAAACGGTCCTGAACAATTTGGAGCTGCGGAGACAATGAGAGAAATATTAAGTGGATGTTCTTGACATGTTCCTGTTTAATGTTTCCAGACTGACATTCAGGATGAGGTTTATATTAGCTCACAAGAAAAAACGTATGAACCTCAATTTTTTTCTTTTCTTTTTTGGCACATTCTTCCAGCAAAGAGAGATGTTTGGTGTGATGGGGGGACTACATGTGTGGGTGTTTATGATGCAAGCATGTGTAAGCACAGAGCGCCACGCGAAAGCTGAAAGCTGAGCAGAATCCACAGTCACGGTGGCAGTTTGAGACCCGCCGATCCAAACTTGAAAGCCTGAAATGAGACTTCCGGACATTCAGATGGAAGACAGACACAAATGTGCGTGTAGAAAGGAAACAAACAAACACTCGTCTGATCTCGGCAGGGGTCACGGTGTCTTCCTGTGGGGGAGGGGAGGAGGAGGTCAAAGTTCAAGAGGAAGCTGCATACATGCATGCATGCACTCCTAGCCTCCTCTCCTTACAGTAGACATCCAGAGTAAGCAGCTCATTGACACTCATGTCAAGTAACACCTCCGTCCCTCACTCCCGTGTTCGAGTCTCGCTCTGTTTGCACTCGTCAGGAGATACAGACATCATTAGCGCACATTAGCGTGTCTGTGCTATCATTCTCTCCGCGTCTCACAGCTGCCGTGCTCGCGCTCTGTGTGTGTGAAAGGATGGGAGGGAGGTGCGAACGTGGTCTTTCAACAAATGAAGTATGTCACAGATGTGTCTGAATCAATGTATGCGACCAGTTAGAAATACATTTCAGCAGGTGAGAGGCAGAAGAAGCACTACCCCGCTGTGTCCTCCTGTCAGCCTCAAAGGACTCTCTAATGTTTTCCAAAACGTCAGGGTTTGGACCGGAGTTGAACGAAGACATTCCAGTGGACCAGAGTGTCCTGTGACCCTTGGGCTATCCTACGTATGCTGACAATGGGAGTGTGGTCATCTCGACCAGGGGTCCCCAAACTACGGCCCACGGGCCGGATCAGGCCCACCTCCACATTTGGCTCGGCCCCCCACACCCTATCAGAAACGCCGATCGAGAACCACATAAGACGTGAGTTTTTATTCGATCCTTCTGCAGTCTGAACTATGACGGGAGAGGAGATAATATTTATTTTATTTTAGTTTTAGACTAATTTGGCATTTAGCTTATATTTCAGCTACATGCTAGCTGTTTTGGCTAATTTAAACATTTTAACAGTTGTTTGGGCTAATTTGGCATTTAGCTAATGTTTCAGCTACATGGTTGCTGTTTTAGCAGATTTCAATTTTTTTCAGTTTTTAGGCTAATTTGACCTTTCACTGATATTTTAACCAGCTATTAGCTTCAGAGTTTTTAGTTCAATTTCAGCATCTTTAGCTATTAGTACTAGCATCTTCAGTGGTCATATTCAGCTTACAGTATTCATACAAGCATGATACAGGTAATGCTATATACTGTATCTAGTTTTTAAACTGTTTTGGGTTTTTTTATATATGAAGATTACAGAAATGAATTATTTAAAATGTGGCTATGTGTGGCTTTCTGGGAAACTGTAAATGTTTACGTTAAGCTGTAATTGTTACACTTTTTTTAGCCGACAAACCAACCCCGGCCCCACATCAGAGAAGAAAACAGTTTTTTGGCTCACAAGAAAAAGTTTGCGGACCCCTGATCTAGACCCCACAAGACAGCGCACTGAACTTTTTAATTTAAATGATTTTTGATTCTCACTGGTGTCCGTGGCAGACATGAAATCCTGTCCACCTTCATCTACATTTGTCATGGGGTGGATAACACGTCTATGTAAGGCTTGGGTCATCTGCCACATGTTTTAGGACCAGACAAAAAAGTGCCAAGCCTACTTAAACAGATGGATTTCTTTGAGTGACTTATTCCTGGGTGTGTGGCGATAGAAATGTCTGGCTTTTCCAAAGTGAGCCACAGCCTCTCTCTGTACTATTGTGGCTCAGACGTCCCATTCTGAGGCGGTGTCTTTACATTTCAGAGGTTAGAACCTCAATTTGCTTCCACCAAACATCGTCCATCCAGTATGAGACAAGTGTTTTCTCTTTGGACCGTTTGGGTGCCAAAAGCAAGATTATGTGGGCTTCACTCAGAATTATCCTCTTGCTGGGAGCTGTTTGTCTCAGTGGGTTCACATGTTTTCACAGAAAAATTGAGCCACAGCTCTGCCGTTTCCCGTGTAGGGGTCACTGCCCTGACTTAGATGTTTTGGAATGACCATAAATCAGATCCATCTGGAGCTCGGTGGCCGTCAAACCGTTGTCTCTTCTGTCGGGATTCCCACTGGGCAGAGAACCACCTACATTGATCCCTGGCATCCTATTTCTCAAACATCTGCGCGCACCTGAAATGAGGAAAGTCAATAAACGTGAAGATAGAAAGGGTTAAAGTGTCAAAGGAGCTCCTCAAACAAAAAGCAGATGTCTTTCATCTCCACCCTCAGCACATCCATTTGAGAGCGCATTGACTGAGTTTATCTGTGAGGATCCAACCAACAGTCAGTTGATTCTCTGTGTGGTCTTCACTTGTCAGCTGACTGACAGAACTGATTGATCCGCATGGTAGCACAGAGTTTGCTACTACATCATACTACAACAGGATTGACATGTGTCTGTTCATGCGCTCCCTCTGTGCATCTGCTGGGGTATTTTAATGCCACTATTAAGCAGCAATGCTTCATGATTAGGAGTTTCTTAACATACACACACTAATATCACAGACTTTTAGAATCCTAGTTACCACTAGAAGGAAAAGGGTCAATTCTTGCTTCACACCAGACAGAGGCCGCTTCCATTCGGCGCCCTTGCATAACCTATGGTATGTGTCAAAGTCAAGGCCCGGGGGCCGGATCCGGCCCTTCGGTTAATTCTATCCGGTCCTCCAGATCTTTTTGTTTTATTGTTATTAATGGCCCGATGTTATCTTGTGCTTATTTATAACCTGTATAATTTTGAAAGAATATATTTTTATGGAGAGTAAAATATTGAAAGTTATTTAAGGTTTAAGTTGATTTATTCTGGAATAATATTCCTGACTTTTGTTATTTATTTATTTATTTATTTATTTTCGTTAAAAAGTTGTGGTTTTAAAATTTGGTATTTTGCTAGCTTTTTGAACTATCTTGGCATTTACTAAGATGTTTTAGGCTATTTGGAACTAAGCTAATATTTCAGCTACATGCTAGCTGTCTAATGTAGACTTTTTTTTTATTTTTAGACTGTTTTGGAGTTAGGCTAATATTTAAATGTTAGCTGTTTTGGCTAATTTAGGCTTTTTTCAGTTTTTCAAGCTTTTTTGAAGTTAAGCTATGTTTTCAGCTACATGCTAGCTGTTTTGGCTAACATTAGGTTTTTTTTTACACTAATTCAGCATTTAGCTAATATTTTAGCTGGCTATCAGCTTTAGCCTTTTTTGCTATCAGCTTTGCCATTTTCAGCTATCAACTTCAGTGTTTTCAGCTGTCCAATTTAGCATCTTTAGCTATCAGCACTAGCATCTTCAGCAGTTGATGTTCGGCCCGCGACCCAAGGTGCGTTTTGGGTTTTGGTCCATTGTGAGATTGAGTTTGGCCCCCTTGACCAATGGGGTAGTTCACAGACGTGAAACGCCGCTGTCTTAAGCGGCTGCACTGTAAAAAATTAAGTAAATCAATTAACAAAAGTTATGTAATTAGTTACATTTAAAAATATTACTTATTTGCCGAATTCAATTTTTATGGTGAATAAACTATCAACTTAACCTTTTAATTTGATGAAAATTAATCATTTTTAATGTAACAAATTATAAAACTTTTGTTAATTGTTTTTTTTTAGCGCAGCTCACATGGTGCAGTAATCGTTTCGGCGTCGATCCTGGCACCAGATTACTCCAAGACACACGAGAAATCCCGATTAATTTTCAAAATATAACCAATTCTTCACAATAAAATACACTATCTTATTTTTGTACATAAAAGGGAAAATGCTTCTGTTGACTGTCACGAAAATATCTGCGCATGGTGTGAACTGGAGGTGAAGCGGATCCGTGTGCATTTCGCGCACCCCGCGGTGTGAACCAAGCCTCAATCATCCTGCATCCTGCCTTCAGCAGTTACGTTCATACAGTCCGCAAAATTCCATCCCACTGACACGATTGCATCGTGATTTTGGGCTATATAAATAAAACTGAATTGAAAATTACTTTTCCGACTTTGAGTTTTTCTGAGTTTGAAGAAACCAGAATCACAAAGTGGTGTATCATCTGTTAAAATCCAACATATTTGCACAAATATTCATTTGGAATCACATATGGATCATTGAAGTTTAAAAGAAATTGAGCAAATATAGGCTATTTTTTTCTGGAGAAAATGAAAATTCTTTTTTTTTCCACATTTTGAAAAGACATTTGAACAAGCCACAAACCCAGAATATTGCGGCTGTGAGCCAGCTTTGAGAAGGCTCACAGACCACTCGTGTAATGTGATTGGCTACAGAAAGACAAGCTGGAAATCTGGGTGTGAGACAGGTGTCGACCCACCTGAGACCTGCAGGACACAACAGAACCAGAACCACAATATCCACACTGAACTTCACCAGGGTTTCATGGCAATCATTAATGAATTCAGACTTCTTCAAAATGTGAAAAATGAGTGCAGCTTCCAACCAGAACCACAAACCAAAAGTACTTTAGTTGCCAGAAATGTTAATGATTCGTGTCCTAAAGAATGGAATCTTTTAATAAATTAAAATTGTATTTTTTATGCAGAAATATGTGCTGAAACCAGAGTTTTTGTCTTAAAGTTGAAGCAACAAAGACATTGTTTTATAAAAACCTAAACTAAACTTTTGGCATGTTGCCGTAGGAACTGCTGACCTCAGCAACATTTGAATGTAGATAGGTTTAATGCTGAGCTGCAGTAGCAAACAGAAACATCTCAGTCTCCCCCCACCCGGCCTCCACCCCCACCGATCATCCTGTTCTTGACCTTTTCCTCCAAAACCTCTGGGTGACACCTTTGATGCCCGTCCCAAGCCAACAGGGGTGTGTGGTGCCTCTCCCACTCTGACCCTGCTCTGCCTGCCCGCGGTCTCTGGACTTAATCCTGATCAAGCATGTCTAGACCTCTCATTACTAGCTCATAATCAGGATGCAGGGCGGGCGAAAGGGGGGCTGGGGCAAGAGGCCAAATGTTGGTGCAGAGCTGGAGCAGAGAAGAGGCAGAGAGAGTGACCCTGACAGTGACCCGAACCGTCATTTCAATGTTTACCCCCATGGTAAACAGTCGCGCTACACAACCAGACAATGAGGAGGACCACAAAGGGATGAAGAGACAGAGATCAGGCAGGGAGGAGCGGGAGCAGACGGGAAGACCAGATTAAGAGAGAGATTTCTTTACAAGTATGTTCAAAAAATCTTTAATAGGAAGCCCTTTTATTCTAAAGCTTAAACCTGATTTATGGCTTTTTACAGCTCTGTCTGGTTGAGTTCTAAACAGCTGGGAAATCCTTTTTAAACAACCTAAAATGCTCAAATAAAACCTCTCTTTAGGAAATCCTGCAGCTGTGACCACATCACCATCATGACCTAAACCTCTTTACCACACGTTTATCATGCGGGCTGAACCAAAGGCCTTATAAAATAAATGCATTTCAGGTTTTTAGATTAGCTCTGAGTGAACACACTGGAAACATTTTCAGTTTGACTGACATCATTTCACAAAGTAATTGGAGACTTATCAAAGCACAAGTGTAGAGCAAGGACTTTGTTTTTACTCTTTCTGACAATTTAATACATTTAAATACACTTTAAAGTTCCCCTATTAAATATTTTTATTAAAAAGATTTTCCCTAGAATGTTTTAATTAGGATTATGAAGTTTTTAACGAAAATCCCTCAACCTAAATGTCTTAAAAAGTTATTTTTCATGTTGATCTGAAGCCTCTGTTTCCAAATTCTCCTCTGAGGGGGCGTGGCTTTTGGAGCTCCGCCCCTGATCCCCCCCTGTCTGATTATCATAGCTCTGTGTCTCGCTAGCATAAATCTGCAACGCTGCTACATAAAAACATCCATCAAACTGGGTTCTGATCCATCCGTCTGGTTCTGATCCGGATGTCAGCTCAGATCTTCATGGACAGAACTTCCTCCAGAATCCTGATTCTTTCTCCTTCCAGTTCACCAAAGACTCTTTGATGTTTCTTGACGTTGCTGTGATCAATCCATTCAATCCATTGGTTTCTCAGAGCATAAAATAATGAAAGCTAACATCCAAATGCTCTTTGATTGATTTACAATCCTTTCCAACTGCGGTCAAATGAGCCGCTGTTCACATTTCCGTGGTCACATCAAGAAGCTCCGTGGAGTCTGTTGGAGATTTTCCAGCGTTCTCAGCCTCCCGGTCCATGCCCTCAGTATTGGATAAAACTCACACCAAAAATCCAGTGATGGCTGATTTGCCCACAGAAATGTGAACGGCGGCTCATTTGACTGCAGTCAAGGTGAAGATAGCATCTTCTCTTCTCCAGAACCTGAACGAGACACGCTAGCCGGACCAGATGAGGGTTTAGTGCATGTGCAGCAGAGCTGTTGGGATGGAAAGAGGGAAATTCAAAAATGAAATGATTTCTTCTTTCATAGGAAAAATGCCACACATACATGTTAAAAACTTAAAAATACAGGATTTTCATCTGGTTTATTTGTTCTGACTATTTGCCATTTTGCAATTACACTTAAATTGGAAGAAAATAATGGAGGAAATGTTTTAATCTGCCGTGATTTTTTAAAATTTGTGCATAATTATAGGTGAGTTTCATTGATTTGCGGGTTTTTGGGCTGATCTAAACTCTCCTTTATCTCAGTTTCTCATGTCTGGGCTGTGGAGTTGGGCAGAGTGAGGTGGAGTCATTGTGGTGGTGTCATATTTCAACTGTGTGCTACCTATTTTGGCTAATTTATGCTTTTTTCTTTTTTGTTTTTTAGGCTATTTTGGAGTTTAGCAAATATTTTAGCTGCATGCTAGCTGTTTTTGCTAACATAGGGTTTTTTCAATTTTTTTAGGCTAATTTTGGCATTTAACTAATATTTTAGCTAGCTATCAGCTTCAAAGTTTTTAGCTATCAACATCAGCATCTTCAGTGGCCAAATTCATCTCACAACATTCATACTAGCATTAATGCAGGTAATAGTTTATATTTACATGTTAAGCTAATGATGGTTAAGATGTCAAAACAATCAGTGATTAGTCTACTATTAAAATAATCACTTGCTCAGTACTTTTTCAAACTATATCCAACTAACTAGTACAGTAATCTACACTCAACACCCAGCATCTTTGCATGCTCTAACACTCTCTATGATCTGACTCCACTCCTCAAATTCTCATAGAACCAGAGAAGCTGGGTCTCAGTGCATGGAAGCCTCTTTCTCCAACTCAAGCGCTCATCTGGCCCTGCATCTGGTCTCTTCTCAGCCTCTCTTCCTCTGCTGCTCTTTCCACCCCCTCATCCTCTTGTCCTTTGGTTCTCTTCTAAAATTCCTCCCCTCCCTTCATCTTCCTGTTCCCACCACAACAAATTGACATTCCTCTCTTTCAATCACAGAGTATATTCCTCTTCTTGACCCTCAGCTTGCAGCCTCCCAGCTGGATCTGCGCTTGTTTCTCCAAACTGTGGCAGAGCCGGAGAGTTCCTCTGACTGTCCTCATCTGATGCTCATGTGGTGCAGCTCAACAATATGTTCCTAATTGGCTGTCTGGGCTGCATTCATTGTGTTAATTGCTTCCCTGTGAACGTGTCAATAATGAGATGACTGACCCCCATGGGAGAATTCTGTCGACTTAGCTGTCAATCTCTGCCGCCAACAAAGACTTCTGCCTTTGTCATTTTACTAGAAAAAGAGACTGACGTTTTTTAAAGAATCTCAAAGAATCAATTTTTTTAACCCGAAGTATCCCTTTCAGGGCCACACGGTTGCCAGAACCTGTTCCAGCTCCTGCAGGGAGAGGAGAAACACACCTGAGAAACCAATTAACTTATGAAGAGTCCACATGCAAACTCCGCACAGAAAGGTCCCAGCTGGGATTCTCGTCCCGCTCGCTGTGAGGAGAGAGTGCTGACCACTGCACAACTGCGCAGCCCCCAAAATGACGCTGTGATGGATTAGAGTCACACCACAGTGACGGGAACAAAGGGACTCAAATGTTGCTTCCAGTCCACGACATGATGGGGGGTGGTGGTGATAAAGTTGACGGCTTCCTCTGGGGTTCGGTTGGTTTCAACCTCTCAGGACAACCATAGACTGTATAATCCATGGAATTATCAACCCTTACCCTCTCGGGTTCCAAATAGGAAGTACCCGCAGGTTGCAATATGGCGGTAGACAAATCAGGAAGTGACAGCGAAGGTTCTAGCCAGATTTTGCGAGGACTGGAAGTAAGTATGGGGCACCTCAACTCCTGCTTTATCCAGTTTGTAATTATACAGTCCATGAGGACAAGACAAATGGTAAATGGTGCATACTTTTATAGTGCTTTTCTACGTTCCTTGAAGGTCCAGGGTGGCTTACATTCACAGACACATTCATGCACTGGTGCTGACCTTCCACCAGAGGGAAATTGGGGTTCAGTCTCTTGCCCAAGGACACTTTGACCGTCCCACCGCTGCACCACAGCCGCCCAAAGGCTGATTCTGACTGAAAGAACCCCATAGCTTCAACAGATGCTCCTTTTGGGGTGCTATTGTCATAGGTTGACTGAGCATGAAGAAGAAAACCAGCCGCTCCTGCAGTCATGTACAGTATCTGTACAAATCTCCACACTTCTCATTTACCGAAAACAGATGTTGGTGAGTGATGCTCGTTGGTCAGAGTTAGTCTTGTTTCCAGCTGCTTATCCTCATGTCTTCTTTCTGTAACAGTTTCCAAAGCTGACAATAAACAGGTATAGAGAGAGTCATATGACCAAAATTAGAGGGGAAACATTTGATATTTGATAGCAGAGGGAATATCTAAAATATCAAAACAGGACATTTTTTTTAACATTTTACCCACAAAATAAAGGTTGACCTGTAGTTGTTATTAGATATTTAACATATTTTTAGTAAATATCAAACACTTGCACTCTGAAAACATGTTTTTCATTTATGTACAGTGGGGATTGAAAGTTTTGGCTCCTCAGGTCATGTTATATTATTGTGCATAAAGAAGTCAGGAGTCAGTTATAAATGAGACATTCTTTTAACCCTTGTGCTCTCTTCTGGGGTCCAGATGACCTCACTTTTAATGTAAACATGTATGTAAAAATAAATTAATTAATTAAGCTTCATTTACCCTTTCAAAGTAAAAGAAAACATAATAATAGTGTGTGGCACCGTGCATACTGTAAATCAGGGGTGTCAAACTCAATCGCACAAGGGGCCAAAATACAAAACACACATTAGGTCTCGGGTTGAAGAGACCTAATGTGTGTTTACTGAACACACTAAAGCTAAAATTCATAATAGCCCTAAAAACAGAAAAACGTTAATTAGACAAAACAGCTAGCATGTAGCTGAAATATTAGCTAAACTCCAAAATAGTCTAAAAAATCTTAGTAAATGCCAAGATAGTCCAAAAAACTAGCAGAATGTCAATTTTTACAACTTCAAAACCTTAACTTTTTAACTTAAATATGAATAATAAAAAGGCGGGAATATTATTCCAGAATAAATCAACTTAAAACTTTCAATATTTTACTCTTCATAAAAATATATTTTGTCAAACTTTTACAAGTCAAAAATAAGCGCAAGATAACATCAGGTCATTAATAACAATAATAAAATGATCTGGAGGGCCGGATAGAATTACTCTGAGGGCCGGATCCAGCCCCCGGGCCTTGACATTTTATATGATATATATTCTATATGACATTTTACCTGGGGTGCCCAAACTTTTGATCCCCACTGTATGACCAAATGTTCTGGTTGTTTGTCAAAACGTTGGATCCTTGAATGTTTCACCTTCACGCTGCTTCACTTCTGACGACGGACTGTCCAAGTTGTTCCCCGCCGTTGCCCCTACACCGAACACAGTGGGTATTACTAAGAAATAGATGGCTTTTTCAGAAAATATAACTTTTCCCGTTAATTTGACCGCAACATGAATCATATGTTTATACTTGAACTTCTTAAAGACAGTGATAGATTGGTAGATTTAAAGCAGTGAAACAACAATTAACTGAAAAGAGAATCAGAGTTGGACCAGCACACCCCCTGCTCCTCCGTATTCCCGTCAGTAACATCTTGACTGACTTCCACAAAAACTCCCAGCAATTCCAGGAATGTTTATCAGTCAATCTTGAAACAGTTGCATTGTGTCCTGTGTGATAAAGTGGCAAAATCAATGCAGAGACGCATCCGTCCCAGTGTGCTGTTTACATTGCAGTGAAAAAAAGCAGGTCATTAACATTCTCATCATTGTTGCCAGGCTCTTCTCAGACGCCGGGTTGCATCTCAATGGGTTTCTGGTTCAGACGGTGGAGGGGTTAGCGAGCTTATCTTGTATCACGTATGTCTGGCAAAGGATCTGCACATGTGAACTCCTGCTCAAAGTCATGTAGTGGCGCGTTGGTCGCTGATAAGACCAGCGTTTAATCTTTAAGGGAACCTCATACGTGCACTTCATCTTCCCGCCCCTTTCACATTCTCCTCTTCTTTAATTGAGAGTAGGAAGGCCCCCACACAGATAAACAAGACCTATTGATTCAGTGTAATTTGACTCAGTGGGTGCCATAATGACATTATAGAACAGGACCAGTGAGGGTGTTTGTCCATCAGCATGTGTGTGTGTTCAGCAGTGGATGATGACACATTACTCTGCTGCGCCAGGGGACTTTAGCTGATTGGAAAGTGATATGAGGAAGAGAAAAGACGAAAAGAGGGGGGAGTGAGTTTGTCATGGATGAAGAGCTAGCCTCATGAAAAGAGGACTAAATTGCTCTGCTCTCATGTGGGCTCGCCATGGACATAAATACCAAGTATCTGTATGAAAAACCTTAAGCGATCGATGAGCCATCAGAAGGATGTTTTACTGGTCGATCAGCCTAAAAAGGAAAAAGTGGATCTTCAACGTCGTTTTAGCAACATTCTGACCATGTTCCAATACATTCCCTTACCTTTGGTACGTGCATGCAGTTTAATTTCTCTTCTTTGTTCGCCAATCCTAACAGCTACAGTGTTTGGGTGGGAAGGTGTCCCATCGGTACGACCTGACAGTGACTGTAACAAAAGGGGGTGTCCTGTTCCTCTGCAGATGGAAAAAGCCCACCTGACATTTCTTATGTTGTAAAGTAGATGAATGAATTCTGCACAAGACGCTCTGCTTCCATCAGGGAAACATTTATGCCTCCTTTCCACTGAGCGGTCCAGACCGCACTGGACTTTTGGACCCATTAAGCAGGACCAACTGGTACCATTTCTGGTCCCCTATTGGTTGTAGGTCTTTAGAAAAATGTAGTTCTTCTTTCGTCAAATGATGTAATCCATTGATTGGCAGAAAGATTTTATGACAGCAGCGTCCGACTAGCGCTTTTACTGACTCAAGATCTAAACTAAAAATCTTGTCCTCTTTTCGGCTGTATTCTTGTTTGCCCCCACAATCTTCTCGCTAAGAATAATAATTCCTTTACATACAGTTTTCCCATTTATTTGTGTCGTCTTCACTTTCCGCCAATCAGTGGGTAGCTATAAGGACTCCACCCCAACCATTCTGTTCTATCCTTCTATGGACCTACAACAGAAGGGGGCCCTCAAGAGGTACGGGTTGGAACTGTTAATGGGTCCATTTTACAATATAAATACCCAAAATACCGGACCGTACCGCTCAGTGGAAACGAGTCTTACGTCTACCTGGACTCGTCTTTTTCCTGTGGAGTACAGAAAACATCACTGTTGACAGAAAAAGGCTACTTGCAAACATTGTGCAGGTTTTTTATCAAAACTCTGCCTAAATGGGTTCATCTGTCAGTGATGTATTGAGGTCGGTCGCCGTCACACACACTGGTTCTATGTCATTACACCTTTGGTAGCATTATACAGGAGGAACCACAAGGTAGAGCTAATGTCTCTGTGCATTTCTACTTTGGAACTAAATAAGCCAAAAAACTTAACATGTTACTGAAAAATTAGCTAAACTCCAAAATAGACGAAAAAAAATGAAATTAGTTAAAATAGCTAGCATGTAGCTGAAATATTAGCTAAACTCAAAAACAGGCTAAATAAATCTAAATGCCAAAATAGTCAAAAAAGCTAGCAGAATGCCAGTTTTTTTAAATTTAAAATGTATTATTTTATTATTATTATGCACGGAAAGGCAGAAATATTTTTCCAGAATAAATCAACTTAAACCGTAACCATTTTCAATGTTTTACTATTCATAAGATCATATTAACAATAAAATGATCTGGAGGGCCTAATATAATTACCCGGAGGGCCGGATCTGGCCCCCGGGCCTTGACTTTGACACGTGGTCCAGAGTTTTCTGAACAGTTTCTAGAAGCTGTTCTTAGTTAAACGTGGTGACGGCAGCAGTTCGGAGCAGCTACCTGCTGATGGGAACTGTAGAAGTCTGACTTGGACAAAGTGGCATCACAAAATGCTGCAAATAGCAGAGAGGGAGTCATAAATACAGTCACTGTCAATGAAGAGTTGAGCTGCCGTCAGAATAATGGAAGGCAGGTCTCCCAGGACTAGAGACAGGCTTTATTTCACAGTAGAAACATCATTGTGCTCCCGGTCCATGCGATTGATTTCTGTCTAATTTGGTTCCTTAAATGTGAAAATCTGCAGAATATTTCAACTGTATTTTTACTGTACTCCACTGTAAGGACGGGGGCATCCGGGTGAAGGAACGTCTCTATCCCGCTGTCAGGGAACGGCAGCATCATGTCTGTCTGCCACATGAGCAGCCATTTGTGCAGAACTAGGTCAACACCCCTCCTTCTCTTTCCTCTGTGCTGATTACCAACTCGTTGCCTCGTCTGTGTTTCTGGTTATCAGCTCCTTCTACTGTAATTTACATAATCAGCGTAATGAAACACCCCACCCTTTAAGGTGCTATGCTTTGCACTGATTGACCTTTCGTAGGCAGAAACATTATTAGTTCAAATATAAAATTCACCAGGATCGGTTTTAAGGTTTGGGCAACACCTTCAGCTTTTTTTCCAATCATGTTTTTATTTATGTTTTTACAAGGATGGCGACACAGAAGATGCTCTGATCTCCACAGATGATTAATTCCATGTGGAGAGTCTGCTCGCCTCCAAAAAAGGCTAAAATCCACCGAGGAGCAGAAGGCTGAGCTTCCATCCTGCATCTCCTGATTCTCTATTCAGCCTCATCCTTGGGCAGGCAGCCCCTCCCCCACTGCTCCATGTGCCAGCCTGGAGGCTGTGCTTGGAGGGCAAAGCCTACATGTGTGTGTTTGTTTTTATGTGAATATCTATGCATGTGTGTGAAAAATACGATTGCTATGTGTGTGCAAATCCATGTGCATTTGTTGGTAAA
Organism: Oryzias javanicus; assembly: GCA_003999625.1. Taxonomy (NCBI): domain Eukaryota; kingdom Metazoa; phylum Chordata; class Actinopteri; order Beloniformes; family Adrianichthyidae; genus Oryzias; species Oryzias javanicus. The sequence goes on from CM012447.1 coordinate 3,289,360, forward strand.
AATCTATGCATGTGTGTGAATATCTATGGATTTGTGTGAATATCTATGCATGTGTGTGAATATCTATGCATCTATGTGAATATCTTTGCATTTGTGTGAAAATCTATGCATGTGTGTGAATATCTATGGATTTGTATGAATATCTATGCATGTGTGTGAATATCTATTCATGTGTGTGAAAATCTATGCATGTGTGTGAATATCTATGCATGTGTGTGAATATCTATGCATTTATATGAATATCTATGCATTTGTGTAAATATCCATGCATTTGTGTGAATATGCATGCATTTGTGTGAAAATCTATGCATGTGTGTGAATATCTATGCATTTATGTGAATATCTATGCATGTGTGTGAATATCTATGCATCTATGTGAATATCTTTGCATTTGTGTGAAAATCTATGCATGTGTGTGAATATCTATGGATTTGTGTGAATATCTATGCATGTGTGTGAAAATCTATGAATGTGTGTGAATATCTATTCATTTATATGAATATATATGCATGTGTGTGAATATCTATGCATTTATGTGAATATCTATGCATGTGTGTGAATATCTATGCATTTATATGAATATCTATGCATTTGTGTGAATATCCATGCATTTGTGTGAATATGCATGCATTTGTGTGAAAATCTATGCATGTGTGTGAATATCTATGCATTTATGTGAATATCTATGCATTTGTGTGAATATCCATGCATTTGTGTGAAAATCTATGCATGTGTGTGAATATCTATGCATGTGTGTGAATATCTATGCATTTATGTGAATATCTATGCATGTGTGTGAATATCTATGCATCTATGTGAATATCTTTGCATTTGTGTGAAAATCTATGCATGTGTGTGAATATCTATGGATTTGTGTGAATATCTATGCATGTGTGTAAAAATCTATGAATGTGTGTGAATATCTATTCATTTATATGAATATATATGCATGTGTGTGAATATCTATGCATTTATGTGAATATCTATGCATGTGTGTGAATATCTATGCATTTATATGAATATCTATGCATTTGTGTGAATATCCATGCATTTGTGTGAATATGCATGCATTTGTGTGAAAATCTATGCATGTGTGTGAATATCTATGCATTTATGTGAATATCTATGCATTTGTGTGAATATCCATGCATTTGTGTGAAAATATATGCATGTGTGTGAATATCTATGGATGTGTGTGAATATCTATGCATGTGTGTGAATATCTACGCATGTGTGTGAATATCTATGCATGTGTGTGAATATCTATGGATGTGTGTGAATATCTATGCATGTGTGTGAATATCTATGCATGTGTGTGAATATCTATGGATTTGTGTGAATATCCATGCATTTGTGTGAAAATCTATGCATGTGTGTGAATATCTATGGATGTGTGTGAATATCTATGCATGTGTGTGAATATCTACGCATGTGTGTGAATATCTATGCATGTGTGTGAATATCTATGGATGTGTGTGAATATCTATGCATGTGTGTGAATATCTACGCATGTGTGTGAATATCTATGCATGTGTGTGAATATCTATGGATTTGTGTGAATATCTATGCATGTGTGTGAATATCTATGCATCTGTGTGAAAATCTATGCATGTGTGTGAATATCTATGGATGTGTGTGAATATCTATGCATGTGTGTGAATATCTACGCATGTGTGTGAATATCTACGCATGTGTGTGAATGGCATGTGTGTGAATATCTATACCTTCGTGAATATATATGATTGTGTGTGAATGTCCATGCTTTTGTGTGAATATCTATTCATGTGTGTGAAAATCTATGCATGTTCTGACCACAGGCACAGTTCCTCTCCATCTGCATAGTGAACGTTTCAGAATCCGCTCAGCCAAGACTTCATTCCTATTCCGCGCTGCGATCACGTCGTTCAGTTCGAAGAGCGGATTAGGAAACATTCACTGTGCAGACAGAGAGGCTGTGTGTCGGTACAGATCTGCAGCAGTTATGGAGCGATGTGAAAACTATGAGTCTATAAAATGTAGTAGAGTCCAGATGACAAGTGTAGCATTATATAAGCTGCATTAACCTACAATTAAACGCAACTTGAAGTCACAAAAACGTCAAAAAAAGCAAAGCAACCACAACATTAAAGAATAAACTCTCCGCCAAACTGAAAAATAATAAGTAATTTCGGTCTGCGCATGTGATGTAGGTAGTGAAAGAATAAAAGTACTGTAGTACATTCTAACATCCCCTGATTTTCTCCCTTTTTAAGAATATACATTTCCCCTCTTTTTAAAGATGAAATGTCTCAAAGCTCTTTGTTTATATGGGCATCCTTATGAGTAGCAATATCTTGAGTTCAAAGATGTCATTAGTGTTATGCTTTTATAAATGGGCCTCAATGAGCAAAATATTTTTTTGACTGTGTTTATATCTGAAAATAGCTTTGAAATACTTTATACACGTATTATTAAATATATGTTTTGAAGCTTTCAAAATAATTTTAGGGTTTTGTTAAGTTTTCTGTAGTTCATTCAGATCGCCTCATTTGATTGAAGTCTTTGCCAGAAACAAATGAAAGAGAAAAGCTGCATGAGTCATTAAAGGCTTGATAAACTATCGTCTTTATTTTATTTTTTATTTTTTTAGCATATAGCTTACACTTCAAATTTAAAGCTAATGATTGTTAAGATGTGTGTTTTACATCCAGCCGTCGCACGAACCGATTAGTCGACTAATTGAAAAAAATTATCGAAGATTAGTCGACTATTGAAATAATCATTTATGGCAGCCCTAGTGAACATATACAGTATGCATGCTTGTAAGTATTATTCATTTGTGTGAATATCTTTTCATGTTTGTGAATATCTACACGTGTGTGAATATCTACGTATGTTTGTGAATATCTATGCACATGTGTGTTTGTATATATAAACAAAGCTCCAGTTAAGGCCTAAAATACAGAGCATATCAAATGGCCATCTCACTTCAAAGAGCAAAAAATGTGGGAGAAAAAATCTTAATGCTACATTTGAAATAATTTTACATTTTATGTCAGATAATTTATTTTCATTATTATTGAGGTATAATAATGTTCAGCCTGTTAATCATTGTTCATTGTTTTACAGTGCCTGTATCCATGTTCACTATTTGCTCCTTTTTATTCAAATTTCCTGCACTTTCTTTGATAAACAACACGTTAGTCACGTGCTCCATATGTGCATCGCTAGCATACTCACCTGTTGGATCAATAACACCACTAGTCTTCTCATTTAGACAGTCAGACGCTGTGCTCCTCTCTGCTAGAATTTGATATATTTTAGCGTGGTGTTTGGAGAGGTTACTGCCGCCTTTCTGTGTTTGTCACATTAAAAACCGCCTTGTTGTCTGCGTCTACTTTAGATGAATACCGACACAGCTTGGAGCTGTTTTCGCCTGGGTGAGAGCGCATGAGGAGCCCCGCCCCTATGCATACGGAAAAGGACAGAGGAGTGCATCTTGTTTTTCCGCTGTAACCGGATAAAAAAATATCAGGGATTTAATGTCTAAAACTTTTTAGGCATTTAGGTCAAAAACTTATTGGCCCGGTAAAAACTGATGACGGTTTCACAACGGCGTCCTTACGCTTTACTGTAATCCTCCTGAAAAGCGTCCCTAGTGGACTTTTTTGGTATTATTTTAAGTTTTCAGAGAAAGAGAGGACCGGTAATCGTTCGTGTGTTTAAATATTGAGATAGCTTGCCATAGCGATATTTTGTCCAAGCTCTAGTAAAAGGTTACAATGGACAGCTTTACTGTTTCTTTAGCTCCTTTTCATTCTCATTAGCAAAAATGATGGGAGACTTTCAGACTAGAAATATTCAACATTCACGTTTATGAAGGAAAACATTCACACCTTTGTTTGGTTTGGTTTGTTTGGACACTGCCCTTTCAACAGCCTCTTGTTTGGGATGGACACGTCTGCCTGGAAGACATTTTCTAAGTTTTTCTTCTTTGCATGGATTTCCCCTGTAGGTGGTTTCTTTCAGCGTAAAGGCTGTGATGTTATTTAGGACATACATGCAGGAATTTGGTCTTTGCTCGACCCAGAGCAGATAACAGGACTTTCATTCAAACATTTCTCTTTTATTTCACAACAGGAATTTGTCTTTTCATGTGCTTCTGAACATGTTCTGAAAACAAAGTGCCAGCAGCTGATCAAGAGACAAAGAGGAGGTTTTTCCTGGAAACAAGTGTTTTTGACACAAAGCTGTATGCTAAGGACTATCGCTGCAATCAGCAGATGATTTCAACCGATCTGAACAGAGTTGAGGAACTTTTGTCTTGGGTCTACTTGTAAGATCTAGCCTTAATTGTACCGTGAACATCAGCATGACCCTACACAATGCCTCCCTCTCAGTGCTGCCGACGCCCACTTTCCAGGTTTAACCACCCACACCAGACATTTCTCACCAGGAAAATCAGTGAGCGAATTCCTCTGTGAGGAAGAAGCTCTGTCGTCTCCAGACAGTCGTCGCCTGAGGAGAAGATTCCACACAATCACCCAAAAACAGTCCGAAGATGAGAGATCAAAGATTATTGGGCTTCATGGGTTGTTTTTGTCTTGTGGGATGGTATGGTACTTATGTAAAACGATCCAGATAAAAACACAACTTATTTGGGATCCTTTCTTAATCTATGGAAAAAAAAAACAAAAATTACCCTCTCACAAACTCCATCCTACAGCTTCCATTTAAAATCCTACTACTATCATCTTTTTGATTTTTTGTAAAGTGTTTCTAGAGGTATTTTAATTATGATTATTGTTATTTTTCAGCAGAGGGATCAGGATAACCGATCCATGTAAAGGAAAAAACAAGTGGGGCCATGTATTGTCAGATTTTGAGGAAAACCTTCTATTAGCAAGGGCTTTGAAGATGAAGCATCTTTCAGCATGGCAGCAATCCAAAAGTAGAAGCTTCCTAAGAAGCATTTGAAGGTCCTGCAGTGGCCTAGCCAGTCTCCAGATCTCAACCCCAGAGAACAGGGGTAGGGAACCCTGGTCCTCAAGAGCCACATTCCTGCATGTTTTCTACCATACCCTGCTCTGGCATGTTCTTATTGGCTGAACACACCTGACCCAGGTAATTGTCATGAGTCCCTACACTGATTACCTGGTTCAGGTGTGTAGCCAATAAGAACATGCCAGAGCAGGGTATGGTAGAAAACATGCAGGAATGTGGCTCTCGAGGACCAGGGTTCCCTACCCCTGCCATAGAAGATCTTTGGAAGGAGTTGAAAGTCTGTGTTGCCCCAAAGCATCCCTGCTCTAGAGGAGATCTGCATGGAGGAATGGACCAAAATACCAGCAACAGTTTGTGAAAACCTTGTGAAGACTTACAGAAAACGTTTGACTCCTGTCATTGCCAATGAAGGGTATATAACCCGAGCTGTGGATCTTTGCTTAGGTGGCAATCCGATTCAATCCACAAATTCATGATTTTTGCTTTTTAGTATGATGTTTGTTACTATGTGTATGTCTATTTATTGGATACAAAACCTGAAATGTTCTCCAGTTCTTCAACATTTTGAGTTCTAAGCATTACATATTGGTGCAGAGCCTGTATGAAAACAGTATTTTTTTTTTTCGCAACAAAATCAGCTGATTCATGTCAATTCCATCCGTCCTTCAGCTATGAGTTATGTTAATTACGTCAACTGTTGCAGAGTTACCATAACCAAAAGAATGTTAACACTGGAGCTAAAGCTCCGATGTTAAGGCTAATTCTTTTTTTTTTTCAGAATTCATATCAGTGAGCGAAACTTCAATCACCGTGTTTGAACAGAAAAAAAGCTCTTGATACTTTTACTTTGAAAACCGGAAGCTTCGACATCACGAAGATCTGTTTACTTCCGGTGACAGTAGCTCTGCTCTTTCGACTTTGTTTTAGTTCATAAACATAAAATCCAACATTTTTCTGCATTTCAGAGCAAAATATAGATTGTCCCCAGATAATACTTACTACACTCTACTATATTTATAACGATCGCGAATCAGCGACCTTGGATGTCGTGAATATTCGTACTCGAACTCGTACTCCGAGCGCCCAGATACTCGTTACAGCCCTATATATAACAAAGTATTGAACCAGAACATGTTAAAAACACAAATATTCTTTACTTCCTGTTGTTTGACAGCTTAACTTGTGACGTGAAAAAGTTTCAAATGACCCATAACTTTCAGATAGTGGTCACGTCTAATCAGAGATCACATGCTTTAACTGAAGTGGCTCTTCATCCATTGGATTTTCCTGTCAAAGATGACTTCGTTTGTGATTAAGTGTTGTGAAAGCAGGTTGTTCCTGTTTCAGCATGACAACGCTTCCTCTCATGTGAACATGTGAGCCATGCTCTCAGGAGAACTTTGAAATGGTGTCTTTTCCACATTTGACTCACGTTGATACCTCACTCCTTAAAATGAAACTGCTGGGGTTTCTCAAAAGCGTCAGATAAAAGTCGATCCTCGTGCAGCGCAGCCACAGCCAGTCAAAACGGTGCATGTTTCAGTGTGTGTGTGTTTCAGCAGGCCAGTCAGAGCCACTGGCAGTACAGCTGTAACATTAGTGGGTCAGTGTGCCATCAACCCATTCATCAGCACTTCTCCTCTCACTGCTTGAATCTCCCTCCTGACTCACTCTCATCCTCCCATCCCTCCTTACCTACACCCCCCTCCCCCTCGGTCTGCAGATCCAGGAGTCCACACTTGGAGGGATTCCAAGCTCTAAATGAAGTTCCTTAAACCCTGCTGGAAACCTCCAAAGGACAAAAAGCGGCTGTAAACTAAATGAAGTCTGATTGTTTCGATCAATGGAAGCTGTTTCTCATTTCTATGTACAGAATCAAACAGAAACAAACACAACTTGACCTGTTGATACAGAAGTAAACGCAGCCTAAGGTGAAAATAGCTTGGAGGAGACATTTATGATGTTTGGAGGAGGTCTTGAGAGCGTAAGTCAAATAAGGGGTGTCCAAAGTCAGTCCTCGAGGGCCGGCCTCCTGCTGGTCTTCCAGAAATCCTGCCTTATCTGCCTCTGATTACCTGGATCAGGTGTGTTTGGCCAAACGAACTACTCGTGCACATGGTAGTAGCACCAACGTGCAGAACATTCCAACGTTCTGAGGAAACAACCTGACCTCTCATTCTCTTTGAATGATGACATCAAGCTCAATGACCTTGTGGCAGAGTGTCCGCCCTGAGACTGGAAGGTTGTGAATTCAAAATGGGACCCAGTGCCCCCCTGCTTGACACTCTGCAATAAGGGGTTGGATTTGGGGGGTTAAACCTCCAAATGGTTCCCAAGCGGAGCTGTGTCTGCAGCTCACCGCTCCACCAGGGGAGGGGTCAAATGCAGAGAACACATTTTACAGATTGCAGTGTGTGACAACCAATGGGACTTTGACTTAATTTAAACAAGAAAAGCCCTTTACTAAATGCTGGTGTGAATTGTATATGTGAAGCATGAAGCTCCTCCTCCATAAGAATAAAACTCCTGCATTTATATCTGCTTTACCTTGCTGCATGTCATGTGTGCTTCACTAAAGACAAGCCCAAATTATTCTGCATTCGAGATCAAAATAAGATGCAAAATGGTTCTCATTGCTCTGCTTTAGTTTGATGTTTGCTCCACCTCCTGCAGGACGGATTCAGGAAAATGAGGTACAGAGGAGGAGACAGAAAAGGAAGAGGAGGGGGTGGATGTGTACTTCAGCTCTGCTGAATGTGCTCACATGTATGAAAGAAGAAGTATTTATTTTAGGACTCTTGTGTGGGAGTACACAGATTTAACACACACGCAGGAGAAGAGCCCTCACAATCACACATGGGCCTGACCTACCTTCATATCAATCTTGCTTTCAAAGCAGGTGGAAGGATGTTTTTTTTTTTTTTTTCCTTTTAGCTTCAAGACTTCTTTTATACCTGAATTTTCAGAATACATTAAACTGCACACGTGCATGCCTATGCGCACACACACACACACACAGCTAAAAGAGAAACACAACAGCAAGAGAACAGAGCGAAAAAAGACTAAAGTTCTCTGCAGCGCATGAACAATAAAATGTGTACCACTGTGTTGTTATGTAGTAAAAACTGTTGTCATGGTAATAAGGTCACCACCATGCTCATGTGTCAGAAGGGATTTATACTGGGCTGACACCATTTCCAGTGCTGCATGTGCCATGGGTGCCTTTGTGTGTTTGTGTGCAAGTGTACATATGTGTATGTGTGTCTTTGTATACAAATGTGTGTGCATGTGAGTGTGTGGATGTACGTGTGTGTTTGAAGACTGAAAAGAGGAGACTGGGAGCTCTATGAAAACTTCTTCATCAGCAAAACATTATTTTAACCATTAAAGAAGACAAAAACTGAAGATTGCGTAACTGACAAACTTAGCAATGATGGAATACTCAAAGCTGGTGGTGGAGGAACTTGAGCGTGACTTAAGATAAGAAACCCTCAAACAATCCTCACACATTTCCCAGAAACACTCTCCTTCCTGTCATATTAACCTGCAGGAAAACCTGGAAACTGTTCATAAACAAAAACAGTTCAAAAGTTTCCAGAGAAACTCATCTTTTCTCTGCTGGTAACATTTGACTGTTTGGGCCAGGATGGATACACACCACCACGCACTCCAAGGACCTCCTACCCCGGATCCTTCTGTGACCAGAAACGAGTCAGTGATGGGAAATAAAAGGGAGAGGACACTGAAGTGAAAGTGAAAGTGGTTCCCGTGAGGGTAGAATAGTGGAAGGAAAGTCCCAAACACTTCCAGTCTTCATCATCCATATAACATGTTAATGTGACCTACTTAGCTGCTTTTTCCAGAACTTCAGTGCTGTATAGTCCTCCACCTCCAATTTCCTCATGTTTTTGTTGACTAAAGCACCCCACCTCCCAACCCTGACCCTCTGACACTTCACAACGAAGGCAGCTCAAAGCTACTGATGATTATTTTCATTGGTCTCTTCTCTATTTGTCCAGCTTTGACATCTGTCAGCTCAAAGGCTGAGCCATATGCTGTCTATTATCCGGAAATGATCCCGAAAATGACCCAGCTAGCCTTCGGGGCAAACCGACAGCAGAGAGGCTGACTTAGATCAGAATAGCCGATGCTCTGTTCATGTTTTATTGTTTTACATCGACTGTATTGTGGAGGAGACATCGATGAACTCTCAGCACATTTGGTTTCTAAGCCCCCTCAGCCTCTTGTCTGTCTTCACACAGTTCCACTTCTTTACCCTCCAGCCAGACTTGTGATGCTCATCCATAGGCTGAAACCAGCCAAACAATGGACTCTTTTGGAAACAGCGCTCAACATCCAGGAATACACAAAGCTTCATTGACTGTGGCAGGATAAAGTGAGAATGGGAGGGGGGGCACACATATCTTTAGAGAAGCTGGAGTAAAAATAAATGACGACTATCATGGGATGAAAGGCACTGGGCAGGTAACCCTGAGATCACGGGATCAAAGAGTGTTAGTGGGTCAGGGCAACAGGAAGGCTCCCCTGAGGCTGCAGCTGCCCCACATGACCAAGTGAGAGTTGATGATTCTCACTTCTGAGCTGGATGAGGAGGGAATGCGCTGGTTCAAGTTCCACCTTAAGACTTCATCTGAGTTCTTGACAACTATCTTGTTGTAGAAAACACAAATTCAGCCTTAAACCACTGACAAGATCAACCCGCACACACCTGACAATAAGCTGCTTTCTTCACTGGGATCGCCGTGACAACCAACTCAGCTGTTACCTTTACAAACGTGACATCATATTTTTGTCTCCCTTAGTAAACCACCAAACAACCATCCTGGAAACCACCTTACTCACACGTGCAAGGGCAAGGTGGTTTCCCCAGGAGGAAACTGAATGCCCCTGATTATGTAACCATTTGATGCAGCCTGACAGATAGGAGAAAAGAAAATGATTTTACATCTGAACCTTAAGTTCTAATTCCATGTCTAACACAGATGTAGAACCCTTATTTCTTGCTTTGTGTTTGACATAGAGGTGTGGAACCCTGAGCTCAAATTCCATGGATAACATAGAGTTGTATAACCCACAGGCCCAATCTGAATTCTTCCCTTCCCCTATCACTTCATTTATCCCTCCAAATGGAGTGTAAAATAGTGTCTAATATTTCAGATGTTACTTTCGTTTGATGACATCATTGATAATCGCAGGTCCGCTAGCATTAGAGCAGAGCTTTCAGCGCTCAAATATACATAACAACAGCGGTTTTATAAGTTTAAAAGGTCATGCTATTATAAAAATGAATTACTTATATTTAAATGTTAACTTCTGTGCTTCAGAGCGCACACATGTGAAGAAAAGCGCTTCTCAGCGTGACACGGTTTACGCTTGCGATGGTGGACTTTGGACTCCACCGTTTGGAGGGTGAAATTTAAAAAAATAATAATCCTAGATACGCTTTGCACTTAAACTGCCACTTCAAATTGATTGGAAGGGCTAAAGGGAAGGGAGAAGGGAAGAATTTGGATTGGGCCAAAGTTCTAGTTCCAATAGAGATGTAGAGCCCGAGTTCTAGTTCAATGCTAGACCTAAGGGTCTGGAGCCCTAAGTTCTAGTTCAATGCTAGACATAGAGCTGTAGAACCCAAAGTTCTAGTATAATGCTAGACATAGAGGTGTAGAACCCCGAGTTCTAGTTCATATAGAAGTGTATAGCCGTAAGTTTTAATTCCTTCCTAGACATAGAGGTGTAGAATTTTGAGTTCTTGTTTTATTTTGGACGTAGAGATGTAGAACCATAAGTTTTAGTTCCATGCTAGACATAAAGGTTCAGAAGCATAAAGCTTTGTCTAAATTCCTTCCCTACGCACTAAAAAATGCATTCGCCATTTTGTAGTGCTGTCCGAATCTACAATTCCAAAATCGATTGCGATACAAACTACCCACATATCTTTGTGAAAAACTAACTTGCTCCATGCTTAAGATAGAGGTGCAGCTTTTGACAACTGGTTACACATCTCATCCACCTCAGACATGACAGGTTGCAAGGTCTTATAGCACACTGTAGATGTTTTAATCAGATTCTATCCATTAGCTCCTAAAAGTTTATTTATTCTGATTTCCGAACAAATATCAGAAACCATTTGAATTGCCCGCAATGTAGCAGTGTCACAGGAAGTTTTGTAAATGTGGGGTTGAGATGACAGTTGCGGGTTACTGGTTGTTTTTGATGACCCTTTATCCCCTGCCACACCTTTCTCTGACATTCATGACTCTGACTACCCCCCAGCCGTCCCTGCCGTCATCGATGGGCCTTGTCTCAAAGGACTCCCACCCCGCATTCCAGTGTTCCATTTATCTAAATGAACTTTGCCACAGCTGACGCCATTACTCTGTGACCACGGGTGAACGAGGTTGTGGAGTGTGTCTTTGAGCCCTGCAACACCTCTTCCTGTGAGGTCAACGTGTGCAGCTCGTCATGCACAGAAACGTATGGTGACAGGGATGAGGAGGTGATCCTCCAGTCTTCAACACCCACATCACTAACTGTGCTAGGGCTGAGAGAAAAGAAGAAAGGGGTGCTTGATACCACACTTAACCCTGATGACATTTATCCTGCTGCCACGCACCCCCCCCCCCCCCCACCCCTCAGCACCCAGTTACCTCAGGCCTCGTGAAGAAGCCCATTCACAGGAGAAGATGGCTTGAGGAGACGGGAGAGCCTGCGTGCCTGGCATTCCTGAGCACACAGAAGACACATTATTATGACGTTAACATGGCCAGCTGGATGGATGCAGCTTAATTCCTGAATGAGGAAGCGTTGTTTTCTCTATGAAACAACAAAAGAGTCGACTGCAAAGACTGAAGAGGCTAAACTTAAGGGCAGGGTATTTCAGGCTCTGAAGTGTAACGTGGTTCAACCCTCAAGTCGAGTTCTCAAGATTCATTGATGGGATGTAGATTCTGTTTGGGGCCTGAATGATTTGCCTCAAGTGATAAAACCATGAAATCTAGGATTTAGCATTTAATCAGGAAAAAATGTTCGGCCATGAGCTGCAGTTTAGAAACACAAGGAGGGCCCGAACACACCAGATAGTCTGACTTTGAACCACTCGACACAAACAACATAAAGTTTCAAAAAAGGCTCCAAACACAGAATCATAACCATCCATCCATCAATTTTCTTTCGCTCATGTGGCAGCAGTCTAAGCAGAGATGTCCATACTTCCCTCTCCCTGGCCACTTCCTCCAGCTCCTCTGGGGGACCCCGAGGCGTTCCTAGAGAGACGTAGTCTCTCCAGCATGTCCTCTGTATTCCCCGGAGCCTCTGTCCAGTGGGACACACCCAGAACACCTCTCTAGGAAGGCGTCCAGGAGGCATCCGGACCAGATGCCCAGGCCACTTCAACTGGATCTTCTCAATGCGGAGGAGAAGCAGCTCTACTCCGGGTGAATGAGCTTCTCACCCTATCTCTAAGGGAATGTCCAGACACCCTCCGCAGAAAACTCATTTCAGGCAACTAATGCAAAAAAAGGCTTCTCTGAGCCTTGATTTTGATTTTTCTGCAAGAAAAAAAATCACGAAACAATTAAATCTGTTAAAGTTTTCTCAAACTTTAGCAATCTTTTTCAAGTTTCTCTTTTAAACATGCTGCTTTTTAACAAGAAAATATAAGCATGTAAACTTTTAGGCAAGCACTCCTAATGAGGACTCTTGACTTTGCAGGACTGTTGCAGCAGATTTTAATACAGCTTTAGTTAAATCAGACATTCAACTGTATGCAAACATAGAAAAGGTGACTGTATAGACGCAGTTCTCAATCCAGGTAATCAACTGACTCAACAGCATTAGGTTGTAATAGTTATCAGGCTGTTGAGCATAACTAACTTCTGCTCTGCACAGATAGAAAAGAGAAGTTTTCCATCTTCATTTGAAGACTGAAGGTACTGAGGGCCATTATTGGCTGCTGACACACATTTCACCGTCCCCTAAGTCTTGCAAAATCAATTACACTGATTGGCTGCAGTAAAATCAGTTTGGATCCCAGAACACTGAGGTCTTTTCGGGGCGTAACTTAAATTTGTAGCCTGAATGGCTCTGTTAAAGGTGAAGCGTGGAAGAAGAAGATCAGATGGAATGTGCATGATCATCACATTGACATATTTTGCTCCTGGCATGTTGTTGACAACCAACGACAAACAACAAATCCACTCATGGAGATGGCTTGACGCAGTGGCTCCCCTGTTATAGAGATCTTCACAGACCAGACAATGGCTCGGAGCTTCATTCTCCATTGTTTCATATAGCAGACCTTCTCACTGGTGTTTAGGTGGCTTCTACAGAGATAGACGGGTATAAATGTGCTGTGTCTGCAGATTGAACTTTTCACCTGAACCTTCAGTCGCAGTTCATGTGCTGGATCATTGCATCTGTTACACATTTTGCAGTTTTCCAGAGATACCGTGACCGCAATGTCAAGGCTGTTCATTGTAAAATTCTCTGATAAATTCTCTGCAAACCAGCTACCTTAAATAGTCCGGAGTTGTGTGTCTGTTTGAGTTCTTTTCTGGACAGATGAAGATTTGTGGTTTTCTTGATGTACAGATGAATACAGACAAAACCAGAAAGGCAGTTCCTGACTTCTTGTGTGAGGGTTAGAATGGATGGATTTTTACAAAAAATACTTCAAAAGGTGTTTACAGGCCTGATAGGAATACTTCCAATTTCATTTGCAAAGTGCTTACACAGTTGAAAGTAAATAATAATAATAATAATAAAGGCTAAAAGAAGTTCCAAGTTTATTGTTAGATTATTACAGTGGAAAGTTCTGTCTTGTGTAAAGTCCCACTCCGATTATCTTTTGATTTATTTTAAGTGGTCACAGTTATCTTTTAATTAGGATTAAGACATTTTAGCCTAAATCAAAACACCTGTGTCGTTTTCTAAGACATAGTTTCTGCAGAGCGGCAGGAGTTCCCTAGAAATTCACCTCTGAGTTGTGGGTAGCACTGTTTGTCCCTTTGTGACTATTTGGAAGTAAGCCACTGCTGATGTCCCATCATCCCTTTATTTACACTCTCTCCCACTAGCTTACAGCCCCTCACACCCCACACAACAAAAATGATGACCAATATCATAGCTATCCAGCTGTGCAGTTTTGATCCAGATTCCGGATTAGACGAGGAAAACAAAGACGTTCATGGATCTATTTGTTTGCAAGTGAAGGCATCAGAATGGAGCGGAGCAGGGAGCTGTTGACCCGCCCATTTCAGTTTCTACGTCACAACTGACAGGTTTTTCAAATGGCATTGCTCCTAATTCATTCAAATTTTCATACAGAATGACTCAGAAAAGCAATTTTAATCGTACTTTTTTAAATATTTTATGTCATCTATCATAAAATAATGCTACAAAAAGCACAATTTTATTGGAGTGGATAACACTTTGCAAAAAAAAAAAAAAATTCATGCTAACTGTCAAAAATAAACTAAAGATTAAGATAGCTGAATTATTATTTTTTATTTTTTGTTGTTTTCAGATAGCCTAAAAACAGCAGAATGAAAAACGGTTAATGCGAGTTTAGCGGAAACACACTAATATCTAGGATGTTATAAAGCATCTGTCTCTGAATAAAAGGGGTTGAATAGTGTAAAAACCAAATAATTAAAATGAAAATAATTTTATGCTGACAATGAATTGACAAATTTAGTTTGAACTTTGATGTGTTTTATTTGTGTAACATGATCCTGAGTCACCACTTGAGATGTGTCTAGAATTGCTGACTTCTGGAAACTTCTGTTTCACATTCACTGACTAAAGCCTGAATCAGACTTCCTGTTGAGACACGGAGCAACTTTGATTCTGAAACCAAAAGAAAGACACACAAATACACACACAGATCGGCTATACACACCCAAATGCACACACTCACATTTTTGTTACTTTTATATTAAAAACAGAAACTTTAACAACAAAATAAACTGAAAATAGAGAAAATAACACTTCTTTTTCTTGTTTGTTTTGTTTGTATATTTTGCCAAAGTTTTTCCTTTTTAAAATCATTAATATTTGTGTCAGCAAAGAGCAAACTACTCATTTAGTCTTTGCTTGTATATAAAATCTATACACATCTCCAACAGTGATTCTAAATGTAAACAGTTTGAACTCCTAGATAATGTTATCATTGCTCTCATCACTGTTTGGTTTTATTTTTTGTACTTTTCATTAATCTTGAATTTTAAAAGGCGCTTTAATGAAGAACTACTTTTTTTATTCTATTTCATTGTGTGATTTCTTAGTAAAAAACTCACACTATAGTGATTTTCCTGCTCATTTCTGTAGGTTTTTTCAGCAAGTACAGGCTCAATCAGACTTGCGGTAATTTCAGCAATCTTCGTATCAAAACATTCGTTCAGGAAATTACTGCTTCTATTTTTGGTATTTATCAATTTTATAGATTTGGAACTATTGAGCAAAATATGGTCCCATAGAAAATGAAAGAGAAAGTCTTAAAATTTCCAAATTGTAGGTAGATTAGCAACAAGCCTTTAAATATATTCATGGGCAATGTTTTCATCTTTTATAGTAAATAAAGAAATTTGGATTTAGCTAATATTTTAGCAACATGATAACGTTTTTGGATAATTTCTTATCTACTGATGTTTTTATACACTAATTTAGAGTTATACTTCTATTTTAGTGACAGGCTAACATTTTTAACTAATTTAAACTGGTTCTGTGCTATTTTGGAGTTCAGCTAGTATTTAGGCAACAAGCTAGCTCTTTTTGACTAATTTAGCATCTACTGAGGTTTCTTAGACTGATTTGAAGTTCATATTTAAGCAACACACAAAATATTTCTGCAAAATATGTTAGGGATTTTTAAGCAATTTTACTGCAATTTTTTCCAATATTTAGGTCAACTTAAACATTCTTTCATAGTTCTTTAACTAGATTTATAGTCTTTCAGAAATGTAACATTTTGCAAAAAGATTAAGTATTTTAGTGACTACTTTCAATAAAAAGCATTCATGTTAGCATCATCACAGGTACTGCAAATGTTCTAGTTTTATTTTATTTTACTTTATTTATGTCTACATGAATAAAAACATCTTATTAGTTCATCCGAATGACATCTGTGCTGGGGGTCTTTTTTTTTTTTTTTTTTTTTAGGGGCGGGACAAAAATCTACAAAGTCAGCGGTGATTGCCCAGTCTGCCCTCAAACCAGAGCGTGATTGGACTCGTCCAGCTAAGCCCCGCCCCTGGGCGGTACCCGTGCTGTGTTGAAGGGCTGCGCTCGCGGAGGCTTTTCTTTAGAGGGTCTGTCTCTCCCGGGGTGCGAGTTCGAAGCCTGGACTTTCAGCGGAGGGAAGGAGCTGCCGTGCGGGACACAAAAGCGCCGCCTGTCAGCCTCTTTTGCGCGGGGAACTAACGGGTCTTGGTGTTGGATTTGGACGAGACGCGGGGCTTTTTTTTTCGTTTTTTCCTTTTTTGGTTTGCCTTAAAAGAAGCCGAAGTTCACCGAGACAATGGGGTCCCAGTCATCCAAGGGAGAGGTGTCCGCCGAGGCGAACGCTGCCGCCGCGGACGCTGCGGCGGTCAAGACCAACGGACAGGTACGCCCCCTCTCAGGGCTGGCTGGGGGGCATTAAGAGCTTCTATGGTAACAAGTGGGGGGGTCCAACATGAGTTTATCATCAGCAAGTCATGAATGAAAAAAGCCTTATATGTAAATGTTTGCATTCTATTCTGTTTTTAGTGAATAAAGTTCCTCATATGGTTAATGTGACAGCAGTGTGGACCCCCCCCCCCCCCCCATTATAGGGATAAAGCCTTAGCATGGGGGGCGGGGGGTGCACGTAGGCAGCAAACTACTCATCCGTTTTCTCTTTTAATAAACGGGACTTTCCCACATATAATGTCAGATGAGTAAAATACACCTTTATGACTCATTATTGACCTGCAAAAATAGCTAAAACATCATTTTGTTTGATATTTAAATTTTTGCGGGATGCAGATGTTTATCCTTTTGTTTCCTAAACGTGAAGAGTTTAGTGTTTTCTCCTCATCAGGAGCCACAGCCTCTTTGTTGGCTCGATGTCTGTCTGGTACCCAGACGCCGGAGCTCTGCTGCCGCCTATTGGTGTATCCGAGTACTGCAAGGCGTCGCCTCTGTCGGGCTCGGTGGTTAATTGATGAAAAAAAAAAAAAAAGAAAAACTCCGAGATTTACCTTAATGAATCGAAATCTGGGTATTTTTTTCTGTGAAATCTAAATTATTTCTGTTGTCTTGTGCAGGAGAATGGACATGTGAAAACCAACGGCGATGTCTCCTCAAAGCCTGACGGAGACGCCGCCGCTACCAACGGCTCAGCTGAAGCTGCCAAGGAGCCCGAGGCTGGTGCAGGCGGTGACGCCATCGAGCCGGCCCCCGCCGCAGACGGGGAAGCCACGAAACCCGAAGGCGAGGCCGCGGCGAAGGAAACCCCCAAGAAGAAGAAGAAGAAGTTCTCCCTGAAGAAGTCCTTCAACATTAAGCTCAATTTGAAGAAGAGCAAGAAAAGTGAGGCGGTGAAAGAGGAGGCTGCCGCCACCGCCGCCGCCGCTGCCCCCGCTGAGGAGAAACCTGCTGAGAACGGTGCTGCCGCTCCTGCTGAGGAAAAGAAGGAGGAGGTGAAAGAGGAGGCTGCTGCGGCTGCAGCTGAGGCTCCAAAGGCAGAAGAGGTGCCAGCGAAGGAGGAGACCCCCAAGGAGGAGGCTAAGGAGGCAGCTGCTCCGGCCCCCGAGGCCACAAAACCAACGGAGGAGAGCAGCTCGACCCCCGCCGCCTCTGAAAAGAAAGAGTGATTGTACTCCTGCTCACAATGAACTGGCTGAACTGTTTTTCAAGAGAGAGAGAGAGAGAGAGAGATTCTAAGAGTATATATATATATTTATATATATATGTGTATATGTATACATATGTATATGGATATATGTATATGTAAATATATACACATGTATGTGAAAGACTCCGTGCCACTTTTTCGTCATGATTCCAGACGACAGACTCGACTCACTCGATCACTTCCCTGGTTCCGGCTCGGCCTCCGGGCGGGTTGCAGGCGGTGGGACGGTCGCCGTGTGGATTCTAACCACACCCCGAGGTGAAGCGGGGCGGAGTTCAAACGACTCCTCCCTGAAGCAGCTGATTTTAGATGCCTCCTCCAAAGGAATGATGGGACTGGGACACCACCTCCTCCTGAAATGACTGCTAAATGAAGAAAAAAAAAAAAAAAATCAGAAAGTAAAGAGACTTGCCAACTTTTTACATTCCTATATTTTAACCCAAATATAAAGTATTTTGTGGTGTATTATAGAGAACCATCTTAAAAGATTCAGACAAGCTGTCTCGTTTGTTAAAATACAAAAAAAAGAGGATTTTGATTTTTACCTTACTCTGAAAAAAGAACACTTAAGCTTGCTATGTTCACTGTTGCGGTTTGATATGAAGCAGAGTTGTTTATGTGTCTTGTGTGAGCCTGAATCTGCTTTGTCTCTGTAAATACGTTGGATTGATTTCTGTTCTTTATTTTGCTAATGTTGACAGATGTTACTGGTTTTATTGTAAAGTTCATAATGGTAAATAAATGTTGGTTACCTGGTTTATGTGTTTCAATGCTTCTTTCCTCACGCACTGCATGGATCCATCATAACTTCTAACAAGCTGAGGGTCAACGGTGACCTCACGGGGAAGCATCTCTGAAGATGTGTGGATGGAGGCCGAGATCCGCCTGTTTGAGTAAAATAGACTTTAGGTCAGTTAGGTGCTGACCGCTCATGCTTCTGAAGCTGACATAATGAGCTGCAAGCTGACTCTCTCAAGCACTCTAGGCAGTAGATTCAGAAATCAAATGTAAGCATCAAACAAATGCCAGGAGTTGCTAAAGTGCTAACTCCAGCAGGAGTGACTGAGCTCAAGCAGGAAGTCATGAACTTAAGGAGCAATTGAGATGAAGCAAAAATTGAGTGACCTACAGCTGGAGTGGAGTTACAGAAGGAGTGACTGTGTTGTTGCAGAAGTGGCTGAACTATTGGAAGAGTGACTGAATAACAGTGTGAGTGACAGTTATAGCAGGAGTGACTGAGTTGCAGCTAAATTGACTGAGTTGCAGCATGAGTGACTGTTCGAGCATAAAGTATTAAGTACTGCAGAAATGACTGAGTTGGAGCAGAAGTGACTAAAGTGCAATGTGCGCCCCACATGGCTTACCTTTGGGCTGAATTTGCTGGGCCCCGAATAGCTTTTTCCTGAGGTTGCCATGATGGCCCCACCTGTGTTTGCCCTCACTGGCTTGAGTGTGCACTCAGTAGTCAGTCTCACTGGGCAGCTGAGCTGGCTAACTCGCTACCCTGTTTGCCAGGCAGCAAGTTAGCTTGTTACACTTTCCACCGGGTGGCTCGTTGGCGTATAGGGGAGCCACACCACAGATTCCCCACCTAAGCCAGAGTAGGCAAACCACATGGGGTCCACCAATTAACCCCAGAGGTAAACCACTTGGGACCCACATTGAAAGCTTCACTGGGAAGTTGCTGAAGGAGTGATAGAGCTGCTATAAGAATGACTGTTTTGCAGAAGAGACAGTGTTGCAGCAGGAGAAACTTAGTTGCTGCTGAAGTGACAGAATTGCAGCAGGAGTGACTGAACCGATGTTGATGAGCTGCGGCCTCTTCTTCAGCCCACCGTCTAGTTTCGGTAGCTCCGTGTGCCGCGCGTGCTGAGGCAGCACTCTTCATCGATGCTGTTAAGGTGATGGTGTGTGTCTAGATTTAGGAGTTTAACCTAAAAACATGTGGGGCTGTGCTGCCACCTGCTGGACTTTAGCTGCAGTGTCACCAGGCTCACCCTGTTAACACACTATTGCCTCGTTTCCACTGAGTGGTCCAGACCGGACTGGATCGGGCCGGACCGGACTTTTTAGCGTTCCCATTACAAAATGGACCCGGCAAGCAGGTCCGACTGGGACCATTTTCAGACCTGCGTTGGTCGTAGGTCCATTAAAAAATAAAATGGACCCGCGAGGGCGGAGCTTCTATCACATAAGGTGACCCATTGATTTGTGGAGAGATTTTACGACATCAGGAAGTGTCAGACTTGCGCCAACGTTTTCCAACATTCAGTTGTTTTTGAGTTGGCTTTAAGCAGATTAAAAGATGCCCGCTACAAATAACAAGGTTTGGTTGACGCTGGACTAATCATTCTATAGATCTACTCTATAGCGTTGTGTGTTTTTTGTAGATGTCTGACATACAGACTCTTTCCAAAAACTGGAATATCATGGAAAAAAGTGTAGTAATTTTCAAAACTCCATTAAAAAAGGTTTAATAGAATAGGGATTCAGGGACCACAATTTGATTTATCTCAAGCATTTCTTTGTTGATTTACACATAGATTGGAGTTCCAGCTCAAAGAACCCCAAAAAACAGGCTGTTGCAGCATGGGACATTGGAGCCCAAATCCTGACTGACTGGAGATTTCACTCGGGACCTCCACCAGTTTGGGTTCTGATCCTCAGTCTTCGTCCAAACTTTGATTCCTAAATGAAAGATACACTTTATTTTCATTAGAAAACAGGACCTTTGACCTCTGGACAACAATTGTCCTTCTTCTCCTTAGCCCAATTGAGACAGTGCCTCCTTTGGTCCAGACTCAGAAGAAGCTTGACCCAAGGAACCTGACAGTCCATTTCCTGAAAGCGTCTAAGATTTATTTATCCTGCAGCAGCAAAGCAAAAAGATCAGAACTGAAGGCCTCTTATGTTGAACAGATTTTACTGTTACAATAAGGAGTTATGAATCTTCAGACACACGAGGTGTATAGTTGTATACTATTTTAGAGTTTAGCAAATATTTCATCTACATGCTATATATATATATATATATATATATATATATATATATATATAATATATATATATATATATATATATATATATATATATATATATATATAATTTCCATCTGTAACTATTATCCATATGCTGTAAACCTGTACTACACTTATTTATTATAATATTTATGCCATGTACACTTACTGACTGCATTTTGTTAACCTGTACATGTACATGTGTAATGACAATAAAGTTGAATCTAATCTAATATATCTGTGTGTGTGTGTGTTAGGTCTGAACTGTAGCATAAGTATGTTTTTAAGTATGTCATAAAAAAGGCGAGGGTCATAAAGCGCATTTTCCTTGTAAAACTAAATGATTTTAGGATCAAATACAGTTTCAAACAGGAACTACGTCATCCTCAATGTGTAATGAAAATGCTTCTAAACAAACGGTCCCTCGTTGTCTCGTCAGTGCGTCTGTGAGTAAAACAATCGTCCTTTTCCACCTGAACGTGTCAATATTCCAATTGTATGTTTGTTTGGTTGTTCACACCAGCGCCTCCCGGTCAGGCGGGTACTGACCTGTGATTGGTCGACGTGAGCTCCTTGCGGAGAAAGAAGAAAGAAGCCGGTGAGCTCGAACCGATGTAAAATGGCGCTGAGTCAAGGAACAAAGAAGAAAGTTTGCTACTACTACGACGGTAAATACTGGCTTTAGATGATAATGCACTTTTGAGTGTTAGCTTAAAGTCGTGCCGTCATTTCAGGAAAATGTCTTTGAGTCTCGTTCGTAGATGTGAACACAAAGCAGCTAGCTAGCATGCCGGTGTGCAGGAGGAGCCTTAGCCGAGTTAGCCGTTAGCCGCCGCTGCGCAGTCTGCCTCTCCGGTCCCTCCGGTTCCGTCCTCCTTTAGTATGAAAGGCCGTGTTAGGGAATCCTTCATCCGGTCGTCGGCGGTTGGGATGGGGCGCTAAAAACACCCGTGTTTCAGTGAGAACTTCCGACAAGTCCCAAACGCAGACCCGATGGCATTTCCCCAACGTCCTTCATCGTCTGAGCTTCTCCAGAGAGAAACTCTGCGATGCTGTGGAGGTCTCTGTATCTGAGTGTAGCGCACGCGCTCAACCATCAGCGCTTTCGAGTTGTCCTCAAAAGTTCTCATGAAATCTTCTGGTTATTGGTGCTCAATATTTGATTTTTTTCCCCCCCCAGTATCTTCTGAATTTCTGAGAGTCTTTCAAAGAATACATCTGTGACTTTCCGAACCTTAAATTTATGTGTTTGCAGAAATCTGCGGACTATTGAGATATTCTAAAATGTTTCATTGAATTAACATAAATCCCGTTGTCCTAATTATCTCTGTGTTAATGTCACTGATTTCTCATTGAAGTCTGGGTAATGTAGTTCAATGCATTTGTCTTTAGGCGTCATTAAAATGGCGCCAAGCTGTTTGTTTATTGGAAAATAATCAATAATGTCCCGAAGATGATGTTTAATAAGGAATATAAGAATGCTTATGAAGACGGGGAACACTCACGAAGTTGGGGACCAGTTATGAAGTGGAGAACCAGTCACGAAATTGAGGGACAAATTAGAAGACGAGGAATGCTCATGAGCAGAAATTCAAGACGAGGAACGCTCATGAAGACTAGGAACATGAAGACGAGGAACGCTCAGGAAGACGAGGAACATGAAGACGAGGAACGCTCAGGAAGACGAGGAAAAGTCATGAAGATGAGGAACGCTCATGAAGATGAGGAACAGTCAGGTAGACGAGGAACAGTCATGAAGACGAGGAACAGTCATGAATACGAGGAACGCTCAGGAAGACGAGGAACAGTCATGAAGACGAGGAACAGTCATGAATACGAGGAACGCTCAGGAAGACGAGGAACAGTCATGAAGACGAGGAACGGTCAGGAAGATGACGAACAGTCATGAATACGAGGAACGCTCAGGAAGACGAGGAACAGTCATGAAGACGAGGAACGCTCAGGAAGAAGAGGAACAGTCATGAAGACGAGGAACGGTCAGGAAGATGACGAACAGTCATGAATACGAGGAACGCTCAGGAAGACGAGGAACAGTCATGAAGACGAGGAACGCTCAGGAAGACGAGGAACGGTCACGAATGCGAGGAATGCTTGCAAAGACGAGAAAAGCTCATGAAGACGAAGTACGCTCATTAAGGGCGAGGAACGGATGCAAAGACGGGAAACTCACAAAAACAAGAAACTCTTATCAAGACGAGGAATGATCAGGAAGACGAGAAACGTCCAGGAAGGCGAGGAACAGTCACAAAGACGGGAAACGCCTACAAAGACGAGGAACAGTCATAAAGATGAGGAAATTGCCACAAGGAGTTCTTTAAAAGTGGTCCATTATGAACCGTTGCAGGAGAACTGTCAGGATTTAATGCTGCTTCAGTCTTTGAGTATTATTTTTTCGGTTCAGTCACAAAATGATGTAAAAATCTTTTAAATAAATTTCCAATGCATTCTCACACAGGTGATGTGGGAAACTATTACTATGGCCAAGGGCACCCCATGAAACCCCACAGGATTCGCATGACCCACAACCTTCTCCTCAACTATGGACTTTACAGGAAAATGGAGATCTATGTGAGTTGGATGCAGTTTCACCTGTTTCTGTTTACTTTACACGAGAGATGGTAGAAGCTCAAAGCAACTTTTGTCCTAAAATCTCTTAAACTTTTCCTCAACAAAGTGAGTTTCTTTGTGCTATGGGAATAAGAGAAAAGTAAGCTCCTAGAAAGATGAATGAAACTCAAGCTGTTATATTTCTAAGTCCAAAATCGTGAACATTCCTCAGCAGAGCTCCAGAGTGATTTTTATTTACATGACACCTCACTATCTTCATCTTTCTCCAGAGACCCCACAAAGCCAGCGCAGAGGAGATGACCAAGTACCACAGTGACGACTACATCAAGTTTCTGAGGTCCATCCGTCCAGACAACATGTCAGAGTACAGCAAGCAGATGCAGAGATGTGGGTCTGCTCCTCCTCTGGCCTGTGGTTCTTGTTGACTTCACGTTCGGATGTTTTCACGTTTTCCTGTTTTTCAGTTAACGTTGGAGAGGACTGTCCCGTGTTTGACGGCCTGTTCGAGTTCTGTCAGCTCTCCACTGGAGGCTCTGTGGGTATGTTTGTTTAAAATCTTCACTACAGCAAATCCAGACTTCTCTGTTACTAAAACATAAAAGAAGTAGAAAGTTCTCCCTTTCATTAAGTCTTTGCGGTTCTTTCGGTTACACCAGCTAGCCTTTTGATCATGTTTGACCTTTTCCTCTTGTAGCTGGAGCGGTGAAGCTGAACAAGCAGCAGACTGACATCGCCATCAACTGGGCTGGCGGCCTCCATCACGCCAAGAAATCTGAGGCTTCTGGTTTCTGCTACGTCAACGACATCGTCCTTGCTATCCTGGAGCTGCTGAAGTAAGCTCTCACATTTACTTTACTGTAATGTAAAAACGATCAACTGCTTCACAGCGGACAACACACTTGTGATGGCACCAACACAAACAGAAAACAGCCCAATTATGAAACTTATTTCAGTTTCTGCTTTCAAACGTTTGTCTTCTGGCCAGAATGGAGCTATAAAATTGAGCGTTGAGTTCAATCTGAACTGATTAGAAGATATTCTCATGTTCTCGTCTGAAATTAATGTCTTTATCTGCTGCAAGTTCTCTTTCTGCGATCTTCTCCTTTGTGGTCCAAAGAACATGGACGTAACTGGAGGTGTGTTCTGTCCTCAGATATCATCAGAGGGTGCTGTACATAGACATTGACATCCACCACGGCGATGGCGTGGAGGAGGCCTTCTACACCACGGACAGGGTCATGACCGTCTCTTTCCACAAGTATGGGGAGTACTTCCCCGGCACCGGAGACCTGAGGGTAGCTGTTTCTTAGAAAAGGATGATGGTTTTTGTTTCTGGAGATTGATCGAGGATCATGTTGAACCGTGATGGGGTCAATGTTTGCAGGACATTGGAGCCGGGAAGGGGAAGTACTATGCAGTCAACTACCCTCTGAGAGACGGCATCGACGACGAGTCCTACGAAGCCATCTTCAAACCAGTACGTTGCTGTTCCAACGGTAACAAACTTCTAAACGACAGTGACCCGCAGGTTCTTATCAGTCCTGCTGTTTCTAGATCATGGCGAAGGTGATGGAGATGTACCAGCCCAGCGCGGTGGTCCTGCAGTGTGGAGCAGACTCTCTGTCTGGAGACAGGCTGGGCTGCTTTAATCTCACCATCAAAGGTTTGGACTTCTTCCTGTTGACTCTTCTCCTCCCTCGCTGCAAACCTGACTGTTCCTGTCGTTCCTCAAGGCCACGCCAAGTGTGTGGAGTACATAAAAAGCTTCAACCTCCCCCTGCTGATGCTGGGCGGAGGTGGCTACACCATCCGCAACGTGGCCCGCTGCTGGACCTTCGAAACCGCCGTGGCGCTGGACTCCTCCATCCCCAATGAGCTGCCCTACAACGACTACTTTGAATACTTCGGCCCTGACTTCAAGCTCCACATCAGCCCCTCCAACATGACCAACCAGAACACCACCGAGTACCTGGAGAAGATCAAGCAGCGGCTCTTTGAGAACCTGCGCATGCTGCCTCACGCGCCCGGCGTCCAGATGCAGGCCATCCCGGAGGACGCCCCCCACCCGGACAGCGGGGACGAGGAAGAGGCGGATCCCGACAAACGCATCTCCAGTAGGAAGCTTTGCTGCTCTTCCTTCAGGATCTGTTTGATGTCCGGTTGTCGCGGACTGGTTGTGACTTTGTGGCGGTTGTGTTGTCAGTCCGAGCCCACGACAAAAGGATCGCCTGTGAGGAGGAGTTCTCAGAGTCTGAGGACGAGGCGGAGGGGCAGGGAGGAGGCCGGAGGAACGCAGCCAACCACAAGAAGGCCAAACGAGTGAAGAAAGAGGACGAGAAGGAAGGAGAGGAAATCAAAGGTGAGAGCATCGAAGAGGTGTCGGAATCTTTCAAACTTTACCAAACGTGATTTTTTTTCTGTCACCAGAAGTGAAAGAAGAAGAAAAGGAAGAAGAGAAGATGGACACATCAGGGTAAGAAAGTGCAGCTTCTACATGCTGGTGGAGAATAGTGCTGCCACGATCAGTCGACTAATCCACCATTAAAATAGTCGACGACTAATTTAATAGTGGATCAGTCGTTACTTTATATTATATGGAGTCAGAGTGCAGTAAAGCTCAACAAAGTTCTGAGTGTTCAGCACCAAAAAAATGCACTTTTCTATATTTGAGTCAGGAGACCAAAACGTTATCTTTAGTGAAAAATAGTTCCTTATTTTAGATGCCGACCTCATTTGATTGTGTGAATGTTTAGTAATCATTCACACCACAGTGATTCTCCAGCTCCTTTCTGTACATTTTTCAGCATAGAAAAACTCCATCACTTTCACCAATTTCAGCAATTTTAGTATCAAAACGTTCAGGACATTACTGCTTGTACTTTTGGCATTCATAAACTGTATAGTATTTGATATATTGAACAAAATATTCCCCATAGGAAATGAGTCTTCTAAATTCAAAATTTCTTGTAGATTAGCAACAAATCTTTAAATCTTATATATTAATTTTCAAAAATATTGGGAGTTTAGCTTCTATTATTTTAGCAACATGCAAATTTTTTTGGGCTAATTTGGAATTTAGCTAATATTTGAGTAACAGGCGCATGTTTTTTTGAGAAATTTAGTTTATTGAATAATTTTAGGCCATTTTTGAGCTTAACTAGTATTTAAGAAACATGAGCTTTTATGGCTAATTTGGCTTTTATTAAGGTTGTTTTATGCTAATTTGGGGTTTAGTTAATATTTTAGCGACATGCTAACATTTTTGGCTGATTTGTTATCTACTGAGGTTTTACAGGCTCATTTAGAGTTTAGTTTAGTTTTTAACCAATGTAGTTTTACTGAGGAATTTTAGGCTATTTTGGTGTTTAGCTAGGATTTAAGCAACGAGCTAGCTCTTTTGGCTAATTTGACATCTATTGAGTTTTTTATGCTAATTTTAACTCATGTTTAATCAACACACTAAATATTTTTGCTAAATTGGCATGCATTATTTGCAAATGCTTCTCTGAAATTTAGGTCAACTTCTGCTCTCTTTCATAGCTCTTCAAATCTTCACTTGCTTAATTGCAGGAAATGCAATTTTTCTAGTTTAACTTGTTTTAATACCATAAACTAATGGACAGAGGCTTCACAGGTTATTAAAAGTTTAATAAACTATCTTGATTGTTTCAATTTCTCTATGCTTTATGTCCAGCTTGAGCATTACCCGATGATGTGACTGATCATAAAATATAATCAGTGATTAAATTTGTGGCGACACTAGTGGAGAATCAATAAAACAAGATGTTTCCATGTTTCAGACCAAAAGAAGAAGCAAAGACCACCTGAAGCTGGAGGACAGAAGACACCCCCCCCCTTGAAGTCCTGAGGTTCCCTCCAGACTGTCAGAAATTCCTTTTTGTATTTGTCAGATCAGCAGCAGGATTGAAAAGCCCCCCCCCCACCTGCCTGAAACAGCATCACTGTTTGAATAACATCCACCCCCCAGAGTTCCTGAGCTGTCCTGTAAGTTATTTTAAACCATGAAGCCCCCACCTCTGTACTTGTATGAATGTGAACCTGCAGATGTTGCTGAGTGAATGTTTTTTATATTTTCTATTGTTCTACATAAAGATTGAAGCCACACTGAGCCTCCGTGTCTTTAAAGAAACAAAACAAACAGCAGTCACGTCATCTTCTGTCGCTCTTTATTGTGAAGTGAAACTCTGATGGAGAAGGAGGTGACGATCTGCTGCGGGTCACGCCTCCAGTTCAAAGTCAAAGTACTGGGGGTCAAAGTAATGGATGCGGACGTAGCCGTCTTCTCCTCCGCTGCTGTAGCTGCAGACACAGACACACACGGGTCGGATCAAGAACTCCAGGATCTCCAAACCAAAGCCGGGTTTACCTTTTGCCGTCAGGATGGAAAGCTACGCAGTTGATTGGACCGAAGTGACCTTTGACCCTGCCAAACTCCTCTTCATAAGCTGCATGGAAGAACCTGAGAGAGGCAAAGATTTCAGCAAACCACACTCAGATCTGAAGTTTTCATGCTCAAACCGCTCCTGGATGTTGGATTCAGACTGAAGAGTTTATTTTCAACATGATCAGACACTGAGCGCAGGTACGTGAAAGGTAGAGGAGGAAGGGATGAGTTCGTCCACTAAACAGCAGCAGGGCAAAGAAAATAAAACGGGAGTCAATTACATTCTCTAATGCTGAAAGATGACACATATTTCCAGTAACTTGCTCTTTTTTTCTACTTGTCCGCTCTCTGTGTGAAGTTCTGTATTTCCAACCTTCAATAAGTTACTTTCAGTGTCAAAAATATATTTTTAGACAGCATTTTCTGCGTGGTCGAGTACTCTAATCGCTGAAATAGAGTTAAATGACGCGATTGGGCTCCAGGGATAACATTCCAGTGGGTGACGTCACCAGCAGGTGTGGATTTCTGCGACCTCTGCCAGACGAGCGATTACCGATCACTTGGAAATATAAACCGGCCTGAAGGTACGTTTGTGGCTTCATGACTCACTTGACGCGAGGTTCATCTTTGTGTATAAAGCGCCTTAACAATTGAAAATTAAAGCGCTAAACATAAAACATTAAATAAACGAGTGAAGTCAAGCTTAAAATCGCCGTTTTAAAACAGCCATTTAAGCAGCTTTCTACTGATCAAAACTTAGCAGCAGCTTCAAAGTCTTATTTTGATACTGCTGTGCATTCATTACAATGCATTCTTTATAGGAATCATGTTTTTTTGTGGCATGAATAAAGATATATAGAAAGACATTTCTCAACATGTAAAAATATTTTTTATGTTTGACAGAAGCTAGTAGTTTTTTCTTTCAAAATAAAAGATGCCAGATCATCCCAGTGCAGTTCTAGACAAGATAATGATGGTCTTTAAACCGATAACGGGTCAGACTTATCACCAAAGTGTTGCTTTGTATTTGATATCTTTGTATTCTGGAGCAAACAAAACCTTTTCAGGTCTGCAGGGATGTAAAAACCTTTACATAGTTTATCTTTAAGGTGCATTTCAGCCATAAATTTATAAACTTAACTGATCTAAATAAAATAAATATAAATTAAGTAACTGTTACTTGAAAAAGATGGTATAAACGCTTCATAGCTTTCACACTTTTTATTTTTCTTCCATACATTTATTAGACCGTAAAAACTAAATCACACTTTCAGTCATTTCTGCAATCTTGGCATCAAAATGTTCAGGTCATTAAGGACATTAACGCTTTTTTGATTTTAGTAAATTTTACAACTTTTTAAGTTATTACACAACTTATGACATTTTTCAGCCTCACTGAAATGAATGGGGATTTTTGAAAATTTATGCAATTAAAAACATTAGGCATGTTTAGAAAATTCATTGGTATTGTTACATTTTATTGTGGTTTTACACAATTTTTGCGTTTCGCCCCTTATAAATTACTCACATTTTTTGCACACTTTAACATGTTTGCAATGATTGATATCAAAACATTCAGCGTTCATGACATCACTGTTACTGAGGTTTTTTGGGGTCAATTCTGAGTTGACCTCGTATTTTAGCAATATGCCAACTCTTTTAGCCAATATTACATCTATTGATGATTGTTATGCTCATTAAGATTTAAGGTAGTATTTTAACAATGTTTTAGTTTTTTCTGTGGCTGTTTTGGCATCTGCTAAGGTGTCAAAGGCTAGTTTTAGATTAAGCTAGTATTCAGTAATGTGCTAGCTTTTATGGCTAATTTGGCACCTACTAAGGATTTTGGGGCTTTTTTTGGAGTTAAGTCAACATTTTAGCAAAATGCTCACTTTTTGGGGGGGGAAAATTTGGGGTCTACTGAAGTTTTGGGCAGATTCCAAGTTCATACTTCTTACACATTTTTACATTTTTTGTCTTTTTTTAATCTTTTAAAAAATTATTCCATATTTTTGAGCATTTCTGTAACCAAGTTCTTTAGCTTTAAGGAAATAGCTTTAGCATTTTCCACAAATCCCTTCAACAATTACAGTACATTTCCACAGCACGTTCAATAATCACATTCGGCGAAAAACATTCACACTAGCATCGCTGCAGGTAATCAAACTGATCTAGTTATATTCTTCTTTAACCAGGGAGCCACTCTGGAGACGTCAAAGAGCTCTAACTAGCTCCAGAAGAGCAGGTTGCAGACCCCTGGGTCCAACATGAGGAGCCAAGAGACCCCCCTTAGAGGGGTCACAGGAGCCGCTTGGACCAAACATCACTTTAGTTTTTATCCAAACTTTGTCAGTAGAAAAGACAAGTGGTGTCATAGAGGAACCTTTCTTGATAATGAAAACATATAACCATCATCAGGATAACAATAAAAACAAATAATGTTTTCTCAATGGAAAGGAGGTATTAGGAGAAGAGGTCCTAAAACTGAGCCCTGAGGAACCCCACCAAACAGTGGAGCTGTGGCAGATGTAAATCCAGACAAGCTCACACTCACTGTTCAGTCTGCCAGACATGACCTGAACCAGTCAACACCTGTATCAGAGGGACCCGCAGCGACACCAAGCATGGATGGTTAAATCTTACACGGTATCAAATCCAGCAGGACACGGATCACATGGTTTCCTGCATCAGTCACCCCCAGGATGTCATTAAACGGAGCAGGTTCCAGACTCACCTGGCCTCAAACTTGCCGATCCTGGTGGAGGTGGTGGTGACGTCCATGGCTTCCTGTCCTCCTCCCATCACCACCTGACAGAGGAGAGTCTGTCACTGACCTGCATCTCTTTAAAGACTTGGACTGGGGGGTGTCTTACGTGGTCTTTGATGGGGGAGATGGCAGCAGAGTTGACCGGCCTCTCTGTCCTGAAAGCTTTGATGTTTTCTAGAGTGTTGGAATCAAACAGCTGGAAAAACCCAAACATTTAGAGTTGATTTCATGTTCCTCAGTACAGTCATTCCAGCTGCAGAGCGCTCGTTACTTTGGCAGAGTTATCCTTGGAGGCGGTGATGACCATGGTGAGATCCACGGAGGACTGGATGTCATTGATCTGCTTGGTGTGTTCCTTGACCTTCTTCAGGACTTCTCCAGACTGCTCACACATCAACCACCATCACGTCAGAGTCAATCCACACACCTTCTGAACACATTCGGGTCTGAACTCCAACCTTAGCGCTGAACTGGCTGATCTCTCCGTTCTCGTGGCCAGCGATGACGAACTCGCCCAGCGGCCCCCACACCGCACTGGTTATCTTCGACTCGTTGCAGGGAACGGACAAGTAAGGGCTGTTGTCGTCTGCAGACAGAAGAACTAGAGTCAGAGAGGATGACGGGGCTTCATCGGTACTTTTCCTGCAGCTTTGAAGAAGCATGAAAGAAGCAGAACGTCTAACATCACTGAAGAGGATGAAATAATGCAAACGAACAAAAAAAAAAAAAACAGAAATCTAAAGGGTCGCTGCTGCTGGAGCAAAGCTGTAGAGCCAGACGGTAAAAACAGAGCAGTCTGGGATTAACTACATGTATGCACTGCTGTTACACAGAGCATTTCAGAAATTTCTGTCATCTCAGACTTTCCAAGAATTACCCAATTTAAGAAACCAACCAGAAGAACATTGTAGAAACTTCAGCCAACAACTGTGACAAACTGCAGCATGTCTCTGTGTCTTTAAGGTGGAGTTGCAGCTAACAGATTCAAGATAGACATCAGATAATCATCAGAGGACTATTTTAT
The DNA here is from genome assembly GCA_003999625.1 of Oryzias javanicus. NCBI lineage: Eukaryota > Metazoa > Chordata > Actinopteri > Beloniformes > Adrianichthyidae > Oryzias > Oryzias javanicus. The sequence continues at coordinate 3,321,040 of CM012447.1, forward strand.
TCAGAAACTTCATAGACATTCACTCCAGCATCAGTTTAAAAAACTGTTTGACTGCATAACTTATCTGAACATAACATCCACGATAAAACTCAAAGTGATGACGGATCAGGAACAAAAGCTAGAAAAAAGAACTGTTTTCATTCCGACTTCTAAGTTATTTGAAATGTATTTGTTTGTTGGACGTTGTTGGTGATTTTTTTTCCATTTATGAATCCAAAACTGCATAGATCTGCTGCTAAGGACACCAGGTTCAGTCTGGATTAAATACTGAACCTGGTGGATATAAAAGGACATCTGGACTGACTCCAAACTATCCTTCTCTTCAAGTGAAAAGGCTCTGCTGTGAGCGCCGCCGACACAGGAAGTCAACCTGTCACTGCTTAAAAAAAAAAAAAAAAAAATCAAATTCATGTCAAATTTCCTTAAAGTTATTAAAAAAAAAAAAAAAAAGCTGCTAAAAGACATTCTGAATCTGCCATTTGAAAAAAAATTAAACAAAACTGAAAAGTCCTCACTGTGTCATTTTATTTAAATGGTGAAATACAAAACTAATCCAAAAACCAGTTTACCAAGAAATCATTTAAACTTTGAAATATAAGAACATGAAAAATCATTGCATCGGATCTCTGGCTGATCGATGCTTCTTTAATGTATCTGCCCCTCGTCAGAACAGCGGGGGCTTCTGTACCTATCTGTTGGGGGTCCCTCAGGTCAAAGAAGTTCAGGTAGCACTGGTAACCCATCTGCTTGTCTGTGGAGAACATGATGATGTTGCCGCTGAAGTCGAATCCACACGTCCTGACGGCGGAGCTGGTGTTGAGCAGAGCCAGCTGTTTACCTGTGAGCAGGAAACGCCATCACTTCAATCTGAGCTCAGAGAACTGGATCTCACCGTAACACTGGGCTGTCAAACTCAATCGCACAGGGGGCCAAAATCTAAAACACACCTGAACAGGATAAACATTTAGTGAACACTCTTAAACTACATTTTTTAAACTTTAAAACCGTAACTTGTGAACATAATTATGAACTAGATATATAGTATTATCTGTGATAAAGCTAGTGTGAATAATGTAAGCTGAATTTGAACGCTGAGGATGATAGTGCTGATAGCTGAAAATGCTAAAATTGATAGCTGAAAGCTTTGAAGCTGATAGCCAGCGAAAATATTAGCTAAACGCTAAATTAGCCAAACAAAAACAAAACAGCTGGCATGTAGCTGAAAAAATTACCAATCTCCAAAATAGTCTAAAAATTTTTACTAAATGCTAAAATAGTCCAAAAAGCTAGCAGAATGCCAAGTTTAAAAACTTTAAAACCGTAACTTTTTAAAATAATTACGAATAATAAAAAAGCAGGAATTTTATTCCAGAATAAATCAACTTAAACCTAAAATAACTTTCAATATTTTACCCTCCATTAAAATATATTTTGCCAAATTTAAGCAATTTAAAAATCAGATAACAAGATAAAATCGGGCCATTAAAAACAATAAAATAAAATGATCTAGAGGGCCGGATAAAATTACCCGGAGGGCCTGGTCCGGCCCCCGGGCCTTGACACTGACACACGTGCCATAACACCATTTGGATTTCACTCACCGGTCTCACAGTCCCACAGCCTGCAGCTGTTGTCTGCTGATCCGGTTAAAACGTTCTTCGTGTCCCCTGAGGTGCGCGTTAAGAGAATTGCTCGCCGTTTTAGGAACCAGCACGCAAACACAACATATTTACACCAGAAAGGATACAGTCGCAGTCCACACACCACACTGCCCCCGTGTGTCCATTGTACGTGCCGAGCCTCTCGCCGTTTACGGAGTACCACACGTTAGCAACCTGCGGGACACAAGTCAGTGACTCCAAAACACCTGGAGATGAAGACAGAAGGAAGGCGGCGGCGGCTCACCGTGTCTTTGGCTACAGAGAAGAGCAGGTCGCCCTCTCTGTTGTACTTGATTTGAGTGATGGACCGCTCGTGGCCCTGCAGCAGGATGGGTTTCTGCCAGGAACATCGACAATACTTTTAGTTTGAGCAGAGAAGCAGCAGGATGAAGGTTAACTTCTAAGGTTTACGTTTCATCCTCACATCTACATAATCAAACCGAGAACTTTCTTAAAAACATTGAACAGTTCTTGGATCAACCAGCTCACAGGAACACAGTTTCCCTTTTCTGCAGCTTTCCAAACTGATTGACACATTTGAATCAGCTTTCTCTACTATTAAAAAAAAAAATCAAATCTATGAAACCTGTCACTTTTGATACAAACTATTATCTTAGAATTTGGCTGAAAATGTAATAATACCCACTAGTTAAATCTCACTCATTAAATTATTTCACTTTCAGGTTTAGCTAAAGCATCTGTGCTTCATAAACAGTATTTTATAATCTTGGGTGTAGTTTGTATGAACGCAACTGTTAGCTGTTGTGGCGCGTGAACCTTAAATTAGGTCTGAATTATTAATATTCTAAAAGATATCGTTTCTGTGTCAATAAGTACTAATAAACATGATTATTTTTGGTCAAATGAACTCGTTCTCAGCCTCACCGGCAGCATGAGTGCTAGCATGCACGACGCCGGCTAACGGTGGAGCTAAGCTAACCCAAAGCCGAAAAAAACCCCAAACATGGCCAAAACACACACGTATCAAGCTTCAGAAAAACCATAACTGACCATTGTTGTCAACTACGCGACCCCAGTAAGTCCAATACGAGCTACCAAGCTTCAGACGAAGAGAGGAAAGAGCGACTCTCGTGTTTTCAGGCGCCCTGGAACTAAACCGGAAAAGGAATTCCTGCGTCATAGACCAAACAACTTCCGGTAGACACGGCGCCCTCTGTTGCCCTCTAGCGGTACTACCAGTAATAACAACCAACATTGCCTTCTGGACAGTAGCTATTTTTTTCTTTTTTTTTTTATTGCAAGCTTTTCAAGTTTTAAACCAACCAATTAAATGGCTTAATAAAAGTTGGTGGACAGCGTTCAAAACGTTTGATAGATTTTGGACCAATTACAACTTTTTACACCTGATTTCATTCAGTGACTATAAAACAGAACTGGACTGAGCGGGAGTGATGTCAACCAAGTTGCCTTACCTCCGGCTCCAGCGAATGAAGCCTGATTCAATCACCATTTTTTCCAGCATGTTGGAGCCGGTCGACAGTGATAGATCCGAGTCAGTCATGTTTCTATGACAACTACTGTCACCAATCAGGAATGAGCTCTTCCACCTCTTCCACTGAAACAAGAGGAGAGGGGAGTCTGGGAATCTTTGCTTAGACTGCTGCCCCCAAGACCCGGTCCAGATGAGCGGAAGAAGATGGATGGATGGAGAATTACGAGAAAGAAAAAATATGATATCAATATCAATTTGTTTGTATGTATTTCTCCTTTTAAATCGCTGTCAATCAAACTGTCACAGAAAATCTCTGAATTAATGAGTAGTTAATACGTCACGATTGCTCTGCTGCACATGCACTAAACCCTCATCTGGTCCGGCTAGCGCAGGGGTGGGCAAACTACGGCCCGGGGGCCACACGCGGCCCCTTAAGCTACTTAATGTGGCCCTCCAAATTAAAATACATTGAATCAAAAATCCTAATTATTGTTTTATTTTCATTGTATTTCTGGTTTCTTCTCATGAATGGTGTTGTTTCTCTGACGTTCGTGTGTGTTCCTTTCTGAGTCAGATGGTGATCTTTCGGATTATTCCTACACCACATAAATGCAGCATTTCTTTGAGTTCACATTTTCCTCTGAAGAACATCAACCCATTGGATCACCCAAAAGAGAACAAAAATCAAAATTTTGAAATTAAAACTACCAAATTTTCTGTTTTTAAATTAATATATGTGAATTTGAATCCAAATTAAAGCATGTTTTTCTCTAAATTCCATATTATTTTTTTAGTTTATGAGGTTGATTACCCAATCTCTCCTTCCATCTGCTCCTTGTCCGGCCCTTATGCCAAATTTTAGAACCCTATGTGGCCCACGAGTCAAAACAATTGCCCACCCCTGGGCTAGCGTGTCTAGTTCAGGTTTTTGGAGAAGAGAAGATGCTATCTTCACATTGACTGCAGTCAAATGAGCCGCCGTTCACATTTCTGTGGTCCAATCAGCCGTCACTGGATTTTTGGTGTGAGTTTCATCCAATACTTACTTTAGCAGGACTGAGAACACTGAAGGGGGTTGGGGATAGAGTAGCTCCACTCAGCTCCAAAAGCCACGCCCACCCAGAGAATATTTTCCTGAGGAAGGCCTCAGTTAAACATGAAAAATGGATTTAAAAGACATTTAGGTTGTCGGATTTTGGTTCAAAACTTCATAATCATAATTAAAACACAACTGAAGTGTTTTTTTTTTTCAAATAAAAAAATTGTCACGGGGGACTTGAACAGTAAAAGAGCCATTTGTGCTCGTTTTCTACTGATCTAAACCTAGAAGGAGCCACAAAGTCTTACTTTAGATGTTAAGAAATTTGGATTTGCATTCATGATCTTCTGTTTTTAATAATAAATATGAATTATGTCTCATTTTTGGCACATACAAAAGCAAACATATAAAAAGAACATAACATCACTCAAAATGTGATTATTTTAATAACCAATGTTGTGCAGCATAAGATAATATGTGCTTATAACTCATAAAAGATCAAACTTTTTACTAAAGTTTTGCTTTGCATCTAAAATCTGTTCATTCTGGAGGTAGAGTTGAACAAACAAGACGTCTTCAGGTCAACATGGATGTATAAACATACAGAGTTTATCATCTATGTGAACCTCAGACATCACTTTATACATTTAACTAATTTAAATTAAATAAATGCTAATTAAGTAATCATTACTTTAAAAATGTGCTATTTTCTTATATTTTTTTCTCCTCTGTACTCAGCAGTCTTAAACTGCTGGGTTTTGTTATTTTAGTTTGGAGTTGACTTGGTAGTCTTAGTTTTGTGGGCTTTAATTGTTAACTATGGGTAGTTGTGGTTAAGCAGGGACCTGCTGACTCAGACGGTCGACATGTCTGGATCAACAGTCTCCATGATTTATTTTATGTTTGTTCAAGGAGCCACAATGGAGATAAAAGAGACACATGTGGATCTGGAGCTGCAGGTTGGAGACTCTGGACTCTATGAAAAGAACATTTCTCGATTGAAAGTCTAATAGAAGCAAAGAGAGAAATGAAAAACAGAAGATGAAAATACAAAACAGCATTTATTATATATAAATGTTTTTTTATCTAACAGTTTCATGTTCAGTTTTTTTAATTCAAATTTTTTTTCTTTAAATTTTCAATATTTCTTTCAAGTTTAGTATCAGTATTTTAGAGTTTAAAACTGTTTTCAAATGTTTACTGGAATGACAATCCTGTGTTGAATATTAGAGGACTTTCTACAATTATTTAATCTCCAAATATGAACCTTTCTGACATTCACGTTTAATTAAAAGCATAAACTTGACAAGTTTGCAATGAGAATATTCTCAATCTTTGACTTCTATCATTCTGTATGATAAAGAACAGATGTTTTCTTTATGTTTTCTATAAAACAAATGTTTTGATGAAAGCTTTCTGGTTCAGCTTTCTTCTGTTCAGATAATTCCCTGAGGTGAGAAAGTGAGGAACAGAAGCTGCTGATGATCATCAGAACGTCTCATCAACACGTTAGAGTTTTATTTAGCAGGAAACAAAAATATCCAGGAGCAGACAAACAAACGAAGGGTGGAAGTAAGATCTTTGGTTCCTTCAGATCAATAAACCGGGCCACAACAGGCGACAGTAGAAATTCACTTTTTCTTTTACATTTTAGTATTCATCATTTTAACAATAAAGAAGCAGAAAAAAGTTTAAAAAAATGAAAAACTGAGGTGTGAGAAACAGTCCAAAAGAATCAGAGAGATTTTTTTTTTCTACTCGGCTGTGAACATTTTCAAAACCTGAAACTCAAACAATCCTTTCAAAGTAAAACGACTTTACTGACTGGACAGCTGAGATCCAGAAGAGAACCGGGAAACAGGAACTGAACGTACATTCTCGTCTAAGTGCTTCAGACCGCCACACATAACAGCAGGAAGCGAGCGTTGCATAGAAGTGCCGGAACATTCTTCTGCTAAAACCTGACCGGGACACAGTCAGGGATGAAGCAAACCCAGTCTGTAAAGGTTGGAGTTGGTCCTGAAAGGTCCAGAAACCGTGGAAATGCCCCTTCATCACACCCAGAAGGTTACTGGCTACAGACGAGTCTCTGTTAAGACTGGCTCTCTCACTAAACTTAGGAGTTCAACTATTTCCAACACTGCACGACCGCCGTCCCACGCCGCGGATGAACACGCCAGAACCCGAGCAGAACCCGAGCAGAACCAGCGTTCTCTCAGAGATCAGATTATTGCAGGAAAGTGGATTATTGCAACTTTTTAAATGCTTTGCAGGCTTTGCTTTGCCTCTCTGCTTAACGTCTCCGGTTTTTCCAGCGGCGTGTGAAGGAGCGGCTGAAGCGTCACTCCTGACCCGGAACGCCGTCAGCTTCCTGGAGGGCGGCGCTGGGGTCCAGCTGCGGCTCACAGTGGCAGGGGTGGGAGCAGGAGGCGGCGTGCGACGCCCGACAGGCGGCGGCCTCCAGCAGAGCGTCTGTGGGGGGCGGGGACGGGGAGTCGGCGCCCGGGTCGGCGCCGGAGTGCTCCCCGCACAGGCCTTGGACCTTCTTGTTCAGCTCGTTTCGCTCTACCTTCAGCGCTCGCCGCAGCTTCTCCAGCCGCTGGACTTTGAGCTGCAGCGCCTCGAAGTCTCGGTCCCGCAGCGACTTCTGCACACACACCACGGGAGCTTTGCTTTTTCTCGTTTTGGGGAGAAGCGTTCAGGACGAGAATAAAGAGCGGCGTTACCTCCTCGGCCATCTCCAGCAGAGCCTTGTTGCTGCTCTCCCACCGCGAGCGGTACATGGCCGTCTCCTTCTCCAGCTTCTTGATCTTCTTGGTCATCTGAAGACAGAAAGGTGTCGCTATGGCAACTAAACCCCAACTCGTTGTCTCCTTCAGCTTCAGAGGCCTCACCTTCTCCATCTCCTGCTTGAAGGTGGTGAAGACTTCGTTGCTCTTGGACAAAGTGGTCTGGAACTCCTCAAACTTCTCGGTGTACAGCGACAGCTGAGGAGAAAACGAGTGGAGCTGTCATGCAACGATTCAGAGGAACCAGTGAAGGTGCTGAAGGGGAGGAGGAGGAGAACCTGCTGTTTGAGGTGCACCTCCTGCTGTTTCATCAGCTCACACATCCTCTGGGACTCGATGGCCTCCTTCAGCAGCTGTCCGGGTGAAAACAAAGTAACCCTTCTGTTTCTGTGACTACGTAGACAGTGCGACAGCTGCAGAGCATCCTTACAAAGTCCTTCTCCCTCTCGTGCCGCTCCTCTGACTCCTTCAGGAGCTCCTGCGCCTGGTGCAGCTTTGCATCCACCAGCTGCTGCTGCAGGTCCTTGTGCTTCACCACTTTGTCTATGTGCTGGTTGGAGGAAGGGGAACTGCGATTAGTCGATTTTTAAAATAGTCGATGACTAATTTAATCGCCGATTAGTCGTTACTTTATATTATGTGGAATCAGAGTGTAGTAAAGCTGAACAAAGTTATGAGCGCTCAGCTCCAAAAAATGTACTTTTTTCATTATTTGAGTCAATGAGATCAAAACTGTATCTGTAGTTAAAAATAGTTCCTTGTTTCAGATGTCGACCTCATCAGAGAGATCAGGAATAGACTTTCCATCAAACTCATTTTGATAGGTGACCTTTGACCCTATTAGCCTTTATGTTTAAAATGGATATTAAATTGTTACATCATCTTACGGGGCGGGGCGCCTGTCAAAACGAGTTTGATGAACGGTGTAGGGTCAAAGGTCAGCTGTCACCAGGGCTGGGCGATAAAACGATAATTATTGATATCGCGATAGAACATTTTTTCGATAGAAGAATGAGTCTATCGTGATAGACTTTTATTTTGAAGGGTCCGCAAATAACACTTGCTAGCGAACAGTTTCTCCTATTTGACGAGTAAAAGTTAGAGAGCTAGTCACCACAGGGCGAGTAAGTGTTTGTATCTAATTATTGTGTTTATTAGCTCTCATTTCGGTCATTTTTTGGACTCCACTCCACGTCCTTCGTCCGCATGAAAGGTAAACAAACGCGCACGAGCCGACTTCTACCAGCAACCCCCACTGCTGCTGCGCACCTCGCGCCCCGCGCGCTTTATTACAATCAATTGTCTGTCCACGCCGAATGCATTTGGGGTCAAATTAATTTACTGTAGACTGTATTAGTTTAAAAAAGCGTCAGATTTGATGCTTTCGGTCATCAGAAAGTCTGTTGCTGAGTGTGGGAGAAGCTTCCGTCAAAACTTTTCTGGAACTCTTCGTGAAGAACGCGGATACCGAGAGATTGATTTATTATGAAGAGCTAAATAAAAACATCGGTACACATCTCCGTGTCGGAGTTCAGGAGACTTTCCAGTGAGGAGCGGCCGCTGTCGCACTCCTGCACCCAGCTGAGAAGAGCCAACAGGGGAAGGTAGAGCTATGGCAAGCCGTTGGGGTCAAAAATCACCAGAAAAAACGCGGGTATGGCAGTGCGTCACCTGGACATGTATGTGTTAATAATACTTATTTGACATATTTAAATGTTGCCACAGTTAGTTTCAATACAACAATTAATACCAAAAATAATGAAAGTTTAATTTCAAAATTGCAGTTTAATTTGGTGGGATAAATAGCATATGAAGCATTCCTTTATCTCTCCAGACATGTACATGTAATCAGAAAATACATGTTTTGTTTATGTTCAAAGCTCAAAATGTGTGAGTTAATGCTTTTAAGTACTTTAATTTTAGGCTTTTATCTTCTTGTTTTTTTTACTTGTTACTGATCTGAAAAATCATCCAAACAATGACCTTAAAGCCGTGACACGATCCGAGCCGTGTGTTTTGTGATCCGTTACACCTCTACTAAATACAACAAAATAACTTGTAGTACATTAATACATTTTTGTTATGTGAACCCTGAAAACATTAGAATTTATTTGTAGACTTAATGCTTTGTTTTTTAATGGAACTGAAGAAACAGTTTAGTATCTATTTCATAAACTTTTGAAACTTAAAAGCTTTTGCTTTAATTTTCAGCTTAGTTCATTTATATATATAGTCTTGGTTATTAAAAAACTAGTTGCATAATTTTCATTGCATCTGTTATGCTTAGTGTGATAGGAAATAAATATTTAAATTTAAACAACCTGCTGATGAGTTTACATTTCATTTTTGAGCCACAAAGTGTTCAAATACAGTTATTTGGTTTATATCATGATCAATATCGTTATCGCACAATATGGAAAAAGCTATATCGTGATATAAAAATCCCATATCGACCAGCCCTAACTGTCACAATGAGTTTGATGGAAAGTATATTCCTCATCTTCCTTTCATTTGATTTTATCTTGTTTTAAGACCAGAAACTAGTTAAGGACAGAGGCCGCACGATTCATTGAAAGTTTAATAAACCATCATCCTGATCGTCTTTATTTGTCGTTAGTTTAAAGCTAATGATGGTTAACATGTCCACCTTGTGCTTGACCCAATTAATCGACTAATTGATAAAAACAGTCCTAGTTGCAGGTGGACAGTTGAACAGAGATTCACCTCTTCCCTCAGCTTGTACTGCTCGTAGAGCTTCTTGAGTTTCTCGGCCAGCTCGGCGTTCTCCTGCCGCAGGCTGGCGTTCCTCTCGTTGTGCTGCTCCATCTGAGTCTGGATGTCGTTCAGCGTCACCTGGAAATGCGACGTCACCTCCTTCCGTTTCTCCTCCTCTAGCCGGGTTCTTTGGATCCCCTCCTCCTGCAGAGACGTTCACATTTCCATCAGCGCGCCCAGCCGCCCGGGCAGCACGGCGGCGCTGTGAGCTCCGCACCTTCAGGGTGCGGTTGTGTCTCTGCAGCTCCCTGCACAGGCTCTCCAGCTTGCTGCGGGCCAGGATGGCCTTGCTGTGCTCGTTCCTCAGGTTGTCCTTGTCCTGGACCAGCTGGCTCTGCTTCTTCTGCAGAACTCGCATCTGTTTCTGGGTGTTACGGTGCTCTTCCAGCTGGAGAAAAACAGGTTTGAGAACAACATAAAACAACCAAACATTAAAACAGCAGCAGCCGGAGGCGGGAAGCAGAAACGCTGACCCGGATGAGATATAGGAGGAACAGAAATTGGTGATCTGGTTTAACTGGGTTACACCAGGACCACAGGAGGTGATAAACAGAGGCGTCCTCACCAGCTCAGCGTACTTCTTGCAGAGGCCGGTGAGCTTCTCCTCCGGAGTGCTGAGGGTGTTCAGAGTCTGCATCAGAAGAGTGATCTCTTTGCCTTCAAAAGGAAACCAGAAGGAACTTTAGAAGAACTCACGGCGGGAACCGTTCCCTCTAGAGGCAACCCGTCCTTACCCAAACCTTTGACTTTTTTTTTCTCCTGAGTCTTCTTCTGCTCCTTCTCTGCCTTGCTGTGACCGCCGTTGACTTTGGCGTCCTCCGACTTCTCGTGCTCTTTCTCACAGTTCAGCCCGTTCAGCACCAGGCTGTGCGACTGGCCGTTGAGCAAGGCACCGGCGTCCTCCGACTCCCGACAGTAGGTGCTGAGGATGTCCTCCAGCTGCCGGCTCAGCTCATCCGCCATGTCGGACTGGGACATTGCAGCCTCTGCGTCTGAACATATTTAGGACAAATTCTCTTGTTTTTTTCAAAACCTCCTGAAGTTCTTACAGAAATGTTCATGAAGTAGACACAAGAGAGACTGTAGCTGCACTGACTGCGTCTGCACAGAACCAACTGCCTGGCACAGTCTTCACGCACCAACTAAACAGCACGGACTGCGCGGCAGCGTCTGCACCGACTGCGCGGCAGCGTCTGCACCGACTGCGCGGCAGCGTCTGCACCGACTGCGCGGCAGCGTCTGCACCGACTGCGCGGCAGCGTCTGCACCGACTGCGCGGCAGCGTCTGCACCGACTGCGCGGCAGCGTCTGCACCGACTGCGCGGCAGCGTCTGCACCGACTGCGCGGCAGCGTCTGCACCGACTGCGCGGCAGCGTCTGCACCGACTGCGCGGCAGCGTCTGCACCGACTGCGCGGCAGCGTCTGCACCGACTGCGCGGCAGCGTCTGCACCGACTGCGCGGCAGCGTCTGCACCGACTGCGCGGCAGCGTCTGCACCGACTGCGCGGCAGCGTCTGCAGCGGCAGCGTCTGCACCGACTGCGCTGCAGCGTCTGCACCGACTGCGTGGCATTGTCTGCACTAGGGCTGTAACGAGTATCCAGGCGCTCGGGTATTCGCAATCTGCTCCCGAAATTTCGAGTTCGATTATCCGCGACGTCCAAGATCGCTGATCCACGATCTTTATAAATACAGTAAAATGTGGTAAAATATTGTCAAAATATGATCAGGGGACGATGTATTTATGCTCTGAAAGGCAAATTAATGTTGTATTTTAAGCTTACGAACTAAAAAAAAGCCGAAAAAGCCGTTGTACAGTCACCGGAAGTAAACAACTTCGTGACAGTGAACTTCCGGTTTTCAAAGTTAAACTAATGAGAGCTTTTTTCTTTTCAGAAAAAAACAGACTGAAGTCCCACTTACTGACATAACTTCTGAAAAAAGTGATTAGCTTTAACATCGGAGCTTTAGCTCCAGTGTTTACATTCTTTTGGTAACGATAACTCTTCAACAGTTGATGCAATTAACTAAACTCCATCTGTGATGGCTGCCTACGCTGCCACACCATCAGGGCAGTAACCTGCACCATACACTCACCTACACATACACCTGAATTTTTTCTTCACACACATTAAGCACATTTAATAGTTTAAAATGTACATTTATTGAGATATTTTAAGCTTTATTTCAATTTACTTTCATTAATTTAATTTTTTGTTTTTTGAGTTACCAGTGCTGTGGAACCCATTGCTGCTGCTGCTGCTGCTGCTGCCGCCATCTGCTGCTGGAGATGCCAAGTCAGGCCTGACACAACAAAGAACGCAAGCCAGACAGCAGAGGCCTTATATGCAGCAGGACCCTAATTGGACTGAACCACTGCCCGGGGGAGGAGAAACTATTTTTTTGTGTTAAACATTGATTCAGTTTATATTCTACTTTATTAGTTTCACTATTTTTCTGTTAGCTTACTTTTGGATGGACAAGTTAATTTTGTGTTGCTGTATTTCTGTAGTTGTCTTAGTTCTTTTTAGTTCCCCCTTGTGTGTGTCTAGTTGGTCTGATCAGCCACTATAAATGTCCCCTTGTGTTTCCAATTAGTTAGGTCAGTTTAAGTTTGTGGGTTGGTATGTTTAGTTGATTGATTTTGTCCTCCTGTTTAAAGCTTCAGTTACTTTTGTTACTTTGACCTCTTTTAAGGGCCCATTTTTGTTCTGCAAAACCTTTTTTTTGGAAAATAAATGTAAATATTTTTGATACATTTTTGGCTGTCCTTGCCTTTACTGCTCGGTCCACCACACCATCTTATTCTGAAGAAACGCAGCCTCGCGCTGCTGAAAGGAGGATGTAATCAACATGAATCAGATGATTCTGCTGCAGAAGAAAAATATTTTTTTTCATATGGTTTCTGCACTAAAATGAAAAGCTTAGAAAATAAAATATTGAAGAACTTTATGGATAGAAAACTGGAGAGAATTTTCAGGTTTTGCTTTTAAATGATCCAAAACATCTGTGATTTGTATTATGTTACTGTGAACTTAAACAGAAGATTGTAAAAAGAAAAAAAAAAGTTTAAAATGCAGAAACAGCATTTCTTTCTATCTGAATCTTTTGTGTTTTTTAATCAGTTTTGTTGATTCTGATCTCCTGTTTTAAATAAAGGTATAAATAATGATTAAATACAAATATATTAAATTTTCATCCATCCAGTAAAACACATTCACATAGCAATAAACATTATATTGAAAATAAGAATCGCGGTTTGATTTGTGAATCAACGATCCACAGCCCTCGTCTGCACCGACTGCTTGGCTGCGTCTGCACAGACTGCTTGGCTGCGTCTGCACAGACTGCTTGGCTGCGTCTGCACAGACTGCTTGGCTGCGTCTGCACAGACTGCTTGGCTGCGTCTGCACAGACTGCTTGGCTGCGTCTGCACAGACTGCTTGGCTGCGTCTGCACAGACTGCTTGGCTGCGTCTGCACAGCACTGAAGGCGATTGTCTTTATGCAGATATCAGTCTCTCTCTAATCCGTCCTAATGTCCAAACTCCAGCTTCCCAGCAGTTTTCAGTCATACTCCGTGATCGTTCAGGGTGGATGACTTCTCATCACGGTCTTCCTCGCCCCCCACTGCTTACCTCCTCCCCCCTGGCTCTGTGGTGGGGTGTCGGTCTCTGGACTCGTTGAGTCTGAACTGCCTTTAGCAGCTGCCTCCAGATCTGCAGGCGGGGGCGCGGCAGCCTCACCAGCCAGGCTGGCAGACTCTTCTGTGTCTTCCTTTTTCATGTCTGCTGAAAGATTGAAGAGGACAAGAGTTGGCCTGATGCAGCGACGCTGAATCACCTTTTTTATCCCTCCAACACCGGAGCTCCAGTGTTTGTGTTCTTTGATTTACTGCTGAGTGTGTTTACAGTTAAAAAGTTACCGTATGTTAAAGATTTTATGTCTAACCATCACCAATATTATAGATGTAAGTTTCCACAATTCTTTTCTAAAACCAGATTTAATATGAAAAACTGGTTTTACATACTAGACCAGTGATATAAATCACATTTAAACACATTAAATTACTTTATTAGATATTGATCCATTCATCTGTATGGTGTTTTCTATGAGAGGATTAACTTGATCAGATCTGATGATCCATCCTTGTCCTGCCATATCTCCAGCAGTGTTATTGTAGATCCTAAATACAGAATTGTTCTTTGTTCTGAATGAATTCATCTAAACCAGGGGTCTCAAACTCGCGGCCCGCGGGCAATCTGCGGCCCGCGGGATGATAATTTGAGGCCCCCGCCTTCATATGAAAGATTACTGTTAGTGCGGCCCGCAAGGCTGATATGAATGACAGTTGTTGTGTGCTGAGCTGAATGAACCAATCACGGTAAGGAATATGGTTCTGGAGGGCGGGACATCGGCGGGCTGTCCGAGCCTCCTCTCTCTTTAATTCATTCCTCCAATCAGCTGGGTGGAGGAGGAGCCATGAAGCTGCTGGAAATGCTTTCTCACTGAACGTGATTCGCGGCCCCGCTCCTCTTTCGCCACGTGACAACACGTGATACACAGCCTGCTGCTTGTCAAAAAGCGTGTTCCACGCGACAATTCCGCGCACGCATCAAATATTCCACGGACAAATCAGACCCTCGCGAGCGCTTTTTCCTCCTCCACGATCAGAAAAAGTCATCGCTCTCTGAAAACATCATTCCTCTCTGCCTTTCTCTTTTATTGCTTAATTTGAATTCATTTTGTTTTTACATGTATACATATCTGGCAACACGCTTTGTAATGCTTTTGTAATGTCTAACTTATCAATAAAAAAAAAAAAGAAAAAGTCCTCGCGAGAGAGACTGACTACTTCCGCGTGCGTGAGTGATGCCCGCGAGCGAGCAGAATCTTCAAAGGTGCTTCCACACCGGCCGCATGTCTGCGCGGGTTTATGAACGCACGCTCAGCAGGTGGTATCCACACCGGAGCAGCGCGGGGTCACGCGCCAGTAGAGAGGAGATTCTTCTTCTATGGTGTTTTTACCGTTCATTAGCGCTGCTGCGACTGTACATGAAATATTGAACCGGGTTGAAGACTCAGCGCGTGCTCAGTGCGTGCACGATTTGTGCGCAGAGCTTGAGACCAGATTTAAGAACTTGCGTAGCAACGCGTTGAGCTTTCAGTGAGCGCGCTGCTCTCAGCTCAGAAATAAAGGAGGTTCTGTAAATACAGACATTTGAAACTGAATAAAAATAGTTTTCTCTTGTCCAGTGTTTCTCAGGTATTTTCTCTTAGACCCCCCCCCCCCCCCAGCTGCAAGCATCATTAGTATCAGTTAATTTGCTCAAATTAAACGTATATCTCCTCAAAATATCATACTTTTATTATCATTAAAGAATAATAATAATAAAAAAACTTCTAAATAATCAGTTTTATTAATTGTTCTCTTTCTTTTTTTTTTTTTAGAATACTTCCAAAACTTCCAGACAAAGTAAAAACAATCTTTCCATGTTTCCATCCACAGTAGTGATGGAATTCTGTCTTTTCTCAGAGATTCAGTTATTTCGCATTGGCTAACTGTAAATTGAGTTTTAGGTTGTTTTTACTATATTGAATTTATTATCAACTACTATGTAGGATTATGAACAATATTCATCTCTAATGTAAACATATTTTTATTAGCATTCCCCCCAGGGGGGTGCGCCCCACCATTTGAGAAACACTGATCAGTCAGTCAGTCAATATGTGGTTTCAGTCGTCTGTGTCTGCTGTATGGTCATTGTTATTATTTTAATTAATAAAAATTGATTTTCTGATTCATTTTTTAAATTTAATTTAATTAATTCATTATTTTGTGTTAAAAATAAAGATATTTGAGAACATTGGAATGTTTTATCAGCGATTTTCTTGTGGAAATCCTGATGCGGCCCGGCCTCACCCAGACTCTGCCTCCAGCGGCCCCCAGCTGAATTGAGTTTGAGACCCCTGATCTAAAGGATTTGGTTCATGTTTGCTAAAGACCCTTAGAATCTACAGCTGGAATGAAGAAAAGCTCTTTTTTTTTTTTTTTTTGAAGAATTTATCAATTTTAAAGGAGTTTAAGCTTAAGGGTTTAAGCTTTTTACTTATTTTTCTTTTTTTAGAATTTATCAAAAGTTAAAATGATTTTCAGTTAAAACTTTTTTCTTTTAGAATTTATCAAAATGTAAATCAATTTTTTTGGTTTAAACTTTTTCTTTTTAATTTTTGGTTTACAATTTTTTTTCTTTTTTTTAATTTATCAAAAATTGAAAGCAATTTTTGTGTAAACGTTTTACTTGTTTATTCTTATTTTTAGAATTGATCAAAAGTTTAAGAGTTTTGGTTTAAACTTTTATTTTGAACAGTTTCTTTAATGGAACTCCGTCATGCCTACAACCTCAGTGCGTGCCTGATGTGTATGTACAGTACAGCTCGCCATCCGACTTAAAAGCTTGCGTTGCAACGCGCGCTCCAGACGTAGAGGCCAGGGATTCTAGTGTGCGCGCGTTTGCATTGATAGCGCTCCGACGCGGCCTGTGTGGAAGCACCTTTACCATTTCACGTGCGCATAAGGTAGAGAGAGCGCTTTGGATGAGCATCCATCGCCTGATCAGAACAGAAATCCGTCATGTAAACACGCCGTTCAGAATCCTCTGGTCTGATCAGACTCGTTCGGATCCAAATTTCTGTCCGATCAAGACAGGTGTGTTATACCGATTGTTGATCCGATCGTGGTTCATGTAAACACACATTCTGATCGTGTGTCATGTCATTTTACGTCATGCATAGAGGGTACGGCAGTCTTTGGAGCGCAAACAGAACCGATCGGCTGCTCTCCCCGAGTGGACCATTCCTTTGAGTAGAAAAGCGGAATTCACAGCTTCCATGTCTGTGACCGCGCGGGGGGGGTGCTTTATTACAGTGTCAGCTTCAGACAGCAGTCTGTCCGGCTGCTCTGCGCGAGAAACCCGCTGGATTCTGGAAAACCGTGTCTCCCGGGAGAACTGTTCCTCCGAGTGTCTTCAGGACGGTATGAGCCGGCGGGGGAAGCTTTTGAATGTGGAAATGTCGCTCCACGCACAGAAAAGTCCTGAGAAACCGTGTAAGAATCACTTTAATTCATGTTTCTAATCACTTCCAGACAGAATAAAGGTTAATGTTATTCCCTCATATTTCCGTGAAGAAAAGATGCAGATTAATGAACGGATTTAGAAAATGATCAGGCTACTTAAAATATTATTAATAATAATAATGAAAGTACACTCGGTGGATCATCTCACTCTATACATGATCTTTATTTGCGGCATTTTCAACAGTTCTGCGCATGTCAAACTCATTTATTCTGATCAACCGTGTGCCGTATGAAAACATTTGTTACAATCGGATGAAGTTTTTCAGGAACACGTTCACAGTTCTATTTAATCCGATCTCTGATCTGATCGAGGACATTTTGCACATGGAAACACAGGTAGTGACAAACGACACCAACGCCAAAACTCAAAAAATGAGTGACTCCGGAAAAAGAGAGACCCTTTCATCGTTGATGCTCAAAAGGAAGAGAGAATTTAGAATCTGACAGACTGCACACCTGTGCAGACACCTGAGAACAACTTCCAGAACAGATCAGATCAGTACTGACAGAAAAAAGCAGAACAGACTCTCAAAGATGAGAGATTTGCTATTCTGTTAACCTTTACCATAATTACAAACCTCCTTAAGTTTTTCTCACTTTGTTTTGCACATTATAATTCGTATTTTGGGTTGTCTTTGCAGTGTTTAGTGTTGATGCACTTTAAAAGCTGAATCGTAAATAATACCTTTGTATATTTTATCTGGGAGGAAAAATAAAAGCATATACATAGTTTACAGTTTATAGTTTTTTAAGATCAATAATCACATTATGTATATGCTTTTATGGTAATAAGTTAAATAAAACAACAAAACGACCTAAAGAGCGGAAAGATCCAGATGAAGAACCCTGTGTAGGAGCTGCAGGACTCCGTCTCAAAAGAGGAGTCCTTATTTAGTAGTTTAAATTTTGTAATGTTTTAGTATTATTTTCTCAAATTTCAAATTTTATTATGTGTAGCTCTCTGGAAAAACATCAATGTTTTAGACCCTGTAATTCTTCAACTTTTTCTTGTCAACCTACAGACCAACCCCCCCCCCCCCCCCCCCCCCCCCCCATCAGAGGAGAAAACACTTATGTGGCCCTCACAGGAAAAAGTTTGGGGACCCCTGGTTTAAAGAAGCTGAAAACACACTTGCTGTGTGGTTCACTGACACCCTCACTGCGCCTGCGCTAAAGGTAAAACACAGTGTACAAACGACATTTGGGGGAAACATGGACGTTTGGTAGTGAGGCTGAAATGTTCTGCAGCAACAGCTTCGTGTGACACGGGCTTCCTGACGGGTCTTTCCAGTTTGAAGCTAAATTAGCATCTTTAGCTGCTACATGCTTCTAAACGAGCAGAACTGCCGTCACCTCTCCGTGCTAGCTTGTGTTAAGAAATGACTGAAAACCGAAGCCGTCTACCTGTGTGCTGGTCTCTGCTTTACCCCGTATGTCTATCGGTAACACGGGGCTGCTCACCTGAAGACTCCGGGAGGAGACTGTTCATTCGTCTGGCAATTTCAGGTTTCGATATCAGCGTGAGACTGAAGCTAACTTCCGCTCATAACTTTAGGTTCTTCTTCTGCGCGTCAGAGTAGCGACCGTAACCGCGGTGTGGCGCTTTGTCGCCATCTGCTGGAGGAATGAGGAAGTGCAGGGATAACGAAACAGCCAGAAACCTCAGATTTTAAAAGATTTACAACTGAATTCTTTATTTAAATACACTCACAGCTACTTGTAATCAAATGTACCCACGCATTAAATTAGTTCACCACCAAGAAATTCTAAAGACACTTTTCTTCTTCTTCTTTTAACTTCTTTGTTGAGCTTAAATAATGCAAAGCTGAATTTTGGAAATATTTAATAACAACAGGGGTGTCAAACTCAATTGCATATGGGGCCAAAATACACAGACTAAACAGGATAAACATTTATTGAACTCTCTGAAACTAAATTTTAAAACTGTAACTTTTTGACATAATGATGAACTTTATACAAAGCTTTACCTGCGACAAAGCACTAATGTGAATGCTGTAAGCTGAATTTGGCCACTAAAAATGTTCGTGCTGATAGCTGAAGATGCTGAAATTGATATCTGAAAACCTTGAAGCTGATAACTGAAAATGCCAAAGCTGATAGCCATCTGAAATATAAAATAAATGCCGAATTAGCAAAAAAAACAATAAAAAAAAGAAGTAAGCCAAATCAGCTAGAATATAGCTAAAAATAATTAGCAAAACTTCAAAATAGCCTAAAAAAATGAAAAATGCCTAAATTAGCCAAAACAGCTACCATGTAAATATTAGCTAAACACCAAAACAGCCAAAAAAAAACTTAAAAAGCCAAAATTATCCAAAACAGCTAGCATGTAGCTGAAATATTAGCTAAACTCCAAAGCAGCCTTAAAAAATGACAAAAAAGCCTAAATTTGCAAAAACATGTATTAATAGCCATAGATAATAGGCCATTAATAAAAATAAAATGATCTGTAGGGTCGGATCCACCCCCCGGACCTCGACTTTGACATGTGGATTACATAAACTAGAAGTAAAATCCACACAATATTTTTATAAAATCATGTTTTTGTGGTAATCTCATTAAATTTTATATATTCAATCATACATAAAAGGGGGTGATTTGTTTTAATGCTGCTTTTGGTTGTCTTTATTTTCCCCCTTTTGTTAGCTATAGCAGCATTTTTTTGAAACCTTGATGTGTGATTCTCTTCATCCGAAGCAGGACACGCAGGAGTGTGGATTGTGTGAAGAAGCAGCTTCCAGAGGGTTCCTGATTGAGCTTTTCTGTTGAAGACCTCCTGTTAGAGTCTGAAGAGGATCCAGAGTGTGAAATGAACATTAGTTCAAACACCTACTGCAAGTGAAACATCTAAAACAGGGGTGTCAAGCTCAATCGCATAGGGGGCCCAAGTCCAAGACAGACCTCAGGCCGAACAGGATAAACATTTATTGAATGCTCTAAAACTAAACTTTTAAACCGTAACTTTTTAAAATCATGAACTAAATATATAGCACTACCTGTGCTAGTGCTAGAGTGAATTTGGCACTGAAGATGCTAGTGATGATAGTTGAAAATGCTGAAAATGATAGCCATCCAAAATATTGGCCAAACACCAAGTTAGCCTAAGGTAAAAAAAAAAAACAAAACAAAACAGTTCACCCAAAACAGCTAGAATGTAGCTGAAAAATAGCTAATTCAAAGTTTCCTAAAAAAAATGGAAAAGCTGAAATTACCCAAAACAGCTAGCATGTAGCTGAAACAGTAGCTAAACTCTATGACAGCCAAAATAATCTTAAATACCAAAATAGTTTAATAAAAAAAGAAAAATGAAGGGATCAGCTTGAAAGGGTTGCAACATAACTTTATTTGTTTTGTACAGTATTTTCTCTTTTTAAATTCCATATAATTTCTTTACATTTTACACCATGTTGCAGTTTGCGTTTCTATGTTCATGTTTGTGTCATGTTCAGCTGAAGTGTGTTAGTTTCTCGTCTCTCATTCTTACAGTCGGTAAAGTCAAGTCAGGTCACAGTATAAGATGGGTAATTTTGAACAAATGGAAAAAAAAACAAAACACAAACTATATATATTATATATAAACAAGAGAAGAGAAAATAAATATGAGTCAAAGAAATGAGCCGACCAGAGCAGAGGATCCACCGGGACTGGTCAGTTTCTGAAAGTACTTTACAAACAGCACTGTAAACATTTGCAGCATAGACATCACTTGACTGAGCCAAGCATGGCTTTAGATTTTGATAAACAGAGTCTAGGACGGAAGACAATTTGAGATCACTTTGAGATTTCTGTTGACGCCGGGCCGGACCGGACCGGACCGGACCGCCCGGGTTCCTCGACAGAACCGCTCTGATCAGGAAAAGATCCGAGAAGCAGGGAGGCCTCCTCACCTCCAGTCCTGAAGATGATTTTCTCCACTTCCCAGAAGTGATTAGAATTATGTGTGAATTCTCGTCAATGTATCAGAACATACATATAGTTTTAATACTTTTTAATGTAAATCACTGCATTATTTCTCAGACTTGAACTTTGAAAACGCCGAGCAGTTGCCTCTGAGAGCGGAGGATTGGAGGAAATTCTTACATCGGATTCAAAATCGAATCTGAGACGAAAGCTTTTCTTTGAAGGAGGGGGCGGGGCTTAGCAAATGAGGCCTCTGTAGAGCGGCCGAAGGGGGCTGCAGACAATGCCCCCCCAGAACCGCAGATGCCAAACATTTGCAGTGATAAACAAGGATCAAACACCCAGAAAGATCAGCCTTTTTTTTTAACCCCCCCAGACATTAAACATTGTCATTTAGGAGCCCCAGAAGAACATGTCCCAGAGAGCCATGGCAAATAATGTAACTTTAAAGATAAGCAGCAATGTTCTGCACAAACCGTGTGCACATTCAAGTAAATAAAGAATCTATAGAAACGTAAGAACCTCCAGTCTTCGTTGGTCGGATTGGCACTTTAGTGAGCAGGAGTGCATTTCTGGTTTGCAGAGAAACTTTTCTTCCCAGTTGATGCAGGGATTGGATCTTCGAGCCCGAGCGGCTGTGAAGTCTCGGGTTCTGGTTTGAGCGGGTCCACGGGGAGCCGCCGGGTTCTGTGGACGACACTCCACAGGGGATATCCCATAAACCTGTCGGCGACGGCTGCTTCAGTCGTCCACAGAACCGCGGCTCCCGGACCCAGAAGAGTCTGGGCGGAGACCTGACAGTCAAACATCACAGGTCTGCTCCGCCCCGACCGACGCCGGCCCGCATCCGATGCAGCCGCTCAGTCGGGGCCATCGAAAGTCCCGTGGCTAGAAGCAAAGAAAACAACACTTCCAGAAGTTTCCTTTGAACTCCGAGAGTCCGAACAGAAAGAGCAACACCAGAACAAAAATAATATAGTCTTCACTTTGTGCTCAAACTAAATAAATCCAGAAACTTCTTTTTTTTCCGTTCACAGGTTTCATTCTTTGCTTCCAGCCACTCTTGTGAGCGTTGTGTACAGTGTCTGCTGGTGTTGTGTGCAAGTGTGCGTGACGTGTGCGCAACTAGAAACAACGCAAACACACCCGAATTCAAATACAAACCCATATTTGAATTTTTGTTGCAGTTAGGCTCGTCCTAGCCCCCCCCCAGACCGCAGAAGACCTATTTACACCAAAAACATACCACGAGACCACGAAAAAACCCACCGTGACCCCCACGCCGTACTGTACAAAACCCCGCCTCCACTCCAGTTCACAGCTCCTGTCCGGCCATCATTTACAACCTGGGGGGGGAGGGAGGTGTTTCACCCTAAAGTAGCCCCCTATACTCTAACAGATGTTATTCCATGCACGAGTGGATGTGGTTTGCCCCCCTCCCACCAAAACATTCCGTGTTACATGATTAGGCCACTTCAAAAGTCAGATGTTAGGAACACAGCACACCACAAACATTGGATTCTACTATCCCACCCTCCTAAATTCGGACTATTTGCTAAAGTGCCCCCCTTCCCTCAAAGAAAACACCTGCCTCAAAAGGAGGAACGAGAAGTCGCCCGTTCTCCTGGCAGCAGAGACGGATCAGCCTAAGGCGGGACGACCACAGAGCTTCATGGCAGCACTCCCAAAAAAGAAACAAAAAGAGGGACAGACGATCTGGGGGGTTTCTTTTAAAAAAGAAAGCTTGATAAGCACAGGAGGACCCACAAACACCGGAGCATGTGAGTCCGCTCTGTGTGGGGGGGTCAGTCTGCTGCAAACACAGGAGGAGGGGGGGCCCAACGGATCCACAGTTCTGGGGGGGTTGTTCGGGTTCTCCGCCGTCAGAAAAGGACCAGAGGGAATGAAGGGGAGACGCCCGCTGACCTATAACTGGAACCCCTCCATGGGGGCCTCCTGCTGGGGGAAGAGGAACTGCTGGTTGGCCTGGTCCACCTGGGGGGCCAGACTGCTGTCCTCGTCCTCTACGCCAAAGTAATGCTCGATGAGGTCAAAGGCCTTCTGGTAGATCTCCTGGTTGTCGTGGCTCTGGAGGAACTCGATCTTATCCAGTCCTGAAAGACAAAGTTTCACGTTTGCGTCAGCAGAGTAAAGGAGACCCCGATGCTCGCAGAGGCTGTGGGGACCTTTCAGACGGAAACACAGACGGATGCATTAAATGCAGCTCAGATGATCAGCTATCTGGGAAATCTCATATAAATTACAAAGTTTCTCCATCTATACATAACATGCATCAGTTTTAACACCAGAGCTTTAGCTCCAGTGTTTATATTCTCCTGGTTTTGGAAACTCTTCAACAGTTGACATGATTAATGAAACTCCAGCTCATTCTGAAGAATCACAGCCTCGCGCTGATATGCTGCAGGTGAATGTAATCAACGTGAATCAGAGGATTTTGCCATAGAAAAAAAAAAAAGACTTTTTCAAACTGGCTCGGCATCAACATGTAAAGGTTAGATCGTAAGATGTTGATGAACTTTGGAAATAGAAATACTGTGGAGAACATTTTCAGGCTTTGATGTTAAAATATCTTTTTATGTTGTTTATGTAACAGTTGAACTTAACCAGAAGGTCAACCAAAAAAAATTAAACCTGTTTAAAATGACAAACACAATTTCTTTCTGTCTAAATCTTTGTGCTTTAATCAGTTTTGTTGATTCTGATCTAATGCTCCAAATACAAGGTATAAATGAGGATTAAATACAAATAATTTCAGTTTTCATCCATCCAGTAAACACACACACACAGCAGACATTAAAAAAGTAAGAATCGTGGTTCAATTGGTGAATCATTCAGCTTGATTTGTGAAGTGAATCGGATCGGAGCAAAGATCCACAGCTCTGACTCGAGCATCTTATTAGTTTGTTTATTAGCTCTTCTTCTGGTGAATTTCTTCTGTCCTTTCATTTTACTCTCTGCACCCGAGGTAAAAAAGAAAAAACCAAACAAACACACAAGCGACAACACCTAATCCACATGATCACTTCATTTTAGACCTGTCACAAACGATTATTGTAGTAGTCGATTGATCAGATTCTTTTTTCAGATTAGTCGACTAATCAGGTCATCAAACTGGATGTAAAGTACACATTAACTATCATTAGCTTTAGACTAACTAAAAAAAAAGACAATTAAGATGATAGTTTATTAAACTTTTAATAATCATACAGCCTTTGTCCTTCATTAGTTTCTGGTATTAAAACAAGAATTAATCAAATAAGTCCGGCATCTGAAACAATAAACTCTTTTTCACTAAAGATAGACAGATCCTGCTGGGATTATGTGATCCAGTCAGAATTGGAGGATGAAGCTGCTTCATTTACAGCAGCGACAGATTCAGAACTGTGTTGATTTGGAGACGGCGCTGTTCTAAGACGCTATGATGCTAATTACGATGCTAACGAGCTTCTCCGTGCGGTCACCTGTTAGCAAACACAGACCGCTTCAACAGTATTTTCATGGACCGGTCTTTAAGACGTGGCGGATAAATACAGCAAGATGAACTCATACGACATTCATAAAAACTGTATTTTCTAAGCAATAACATGATTGAATCCATTGTGTTTTAGCAGCATCTGTAGCCGGTGTTACACCAAAAACTGAGACCTGTCAGATGTCTGATGTAAGATGAATTTGGCCACTGAAGATGCTAATGCTGATAGCGGAAGATGGTGATATTGTTAGCTGAAACAGCAGAAGCTTATAGCCACCTAAAAAAAAATAGCCAAATGCCAAATAATCCCTCCCTCCCAAAAAAAACCTAGGTTAGCCAAACTAGCATGTAGCTGAAATATGAGCTAAACTTCAAACTGGCCTAAAAAAACGTAAATTCCAAATTAGTCTAAAAAGCTAGCAGAATGCCAATTTTAAAACTTGAAAACCACAACATAATTATGAATAATAAAAAATTAGGAATATTATTACAGAATAAATTAACTCAAACCTTAAATAACTTTCAATATTTTACTCTACCTAAAAATGTATTTTGTCAAAATTAGACAAGTTAGAAATAAGCGCAAGATAACATCGGGCCTTTAATTAAATAAAGTGATCTGGAGGGCCGGATCCGGCCCCCGGGCCTTGACTTTGACACATGTGACCTACAGTAAGACTCTTAGAAAGCTCAGAACTTTGAGAATGCTAAATGTTAGAGATGGCATCCTGCTACTCCCTCGTGATCTCCCCCGGAGCGGCGGCGTGCCGTGCGTGCGTGCGCCGTACCGTAGGCCTCCTCGATGAGGCTGCAGTAAGGATTGGTGCCGGTGCCGCTGTTCTCCTGCTTGGCTTCCTGCTCGCCGAGCCTCAGGATGTTTTCCAGGCCGTTCAGAGCCACCTGGACAATCTTGGAGTCCATCACAGTCAGCAGGTCGCAGAGAGGTTTTATACAGCCCAGGTTCACCAGGTACCTGCACACAGTCAGCAGTGAGGAGGGCTGCACTCGCCAGCTTTACAATTCAAATGTTTGAGTCCAATGAAACAACAAGAAAAGGTTTTCATTTGATCTTTCTGTTATCAGTGCAGTGAATTAGTGTCAAATCAAATGAATGATCCACTTCAGAGAGTACACATCACCTGGGAATAACAAATATTTTTAAAAACTACAGTTTTTAAAATATCTCTATGTTAAAGGTATAGAAACTAATTTTTTTCAAGCTTATTTTTTCTAAATGGAATGTTTTTCTGTGTCCAATCCTGAATGATTGCAGTATTCTCTATTCACTAGAAAGTCACAAGTGTTCTGGTCATTTCCCACAATCGAGATGTTCTGGAACGATCAAGAAGTTCAAGAACTGCAAATCAAAAATGTGTTTTTTCTGATTCGTGGTGCCTCTCCTCTGATCTCTTGTTTTGCCTCTCAGTGGGAGGTCCGTCACATCCCAGCCACGCTGGAGCCGCTGCTCTGACCTGATCTGCTCTGGCGTCCCTCCGGAGGTAGCGTTGGTGATGGCCCAGGCCGCCTCTTTCCTGGTCCTGAACTCCGCTTTCTGCAGAATCCCGATGAGGACCGGGAAGATGTTGGCGTCGATGACGGCCTGTGAGGGGAGGGAAATCAGGAAAAAACAGCTGTCTTCATGGAGGTTTTCCATTCAGGATAAAAGCTGAGCGTGGACGGTGGGTGGGGTTCAGGCCGGACCTGTATTTGTGCTCTGTTTCCTGCTGTGATGTTGGAGATGGTCCAGCAGGCCTCTTTGCGGATGGACTCCTTAGCGCTGCTGAGGAGATGCAGCAGGCAGGGGAGGGCGGAGCAGTTCAACACCACCTGAAAGAGTGACGCACCAGGTGAGGCTTTCACTCCCTCTTCCCTCATAGCCTGAAATATCATTTATTTTTTCTAAAAACCCTTTTATGACTTTAATGAAGGGAGTTGCTGGAACTCCAGGCTGAATAGCTGGATCAACCCTCACCTGTGTTTGAATGTCATCTCCAGTGACGATGTTTCCCACCGCTCTCAGAGCGGGGGAGGCCACCTTATAGTCCGTGTGCCTGCAGAGGACACGTCCGTTACCGTCACACGGCGGAGGCTTGGATGAGGAAAAAGACAAACTTACATCAGCAGTTCTACAAGACGCCTGCAAACCCCAGAGTCAATGACGGCCTGGATCTTGTCGTTGGGTCCATCCGAGAGGTACGACAGAGCCCAGCAGGCGTCTGCCAGCAGGTCCGGGTCGCTGCTGAATAGGAGCCTGGACAGCACTGGCAGACAGGGGGACACCTGAAAACAAAGACATGCTCTAAGAGGAGGAGCCTGTTTGCACAGAGGTACGTTTAAAAGAAGAGAGTTACCTTTTCAAAGGCAGGTGGAGGGTTTTTCCCTCTACAGAGGTTAGACAGAGCCCACACTGCATTCCTGGTCATGGTCAGCCGGGTGGATTTGGTCAGCAGCCTGAAGGAACACCAATCAGGAGACGGTCTCAGAATGGACGAGGATCTCTTTTGAAGAGACGTGAATAAAACTCACGTGAGCAAAGGTGGGAGGATGTTACAGTTCAGAACAAAGTCCCGGCACACGGCACTGTCGCCTGCAATGTTACCCAGAGCCCACACAGCCTGGAGAAACGCAGAACGCACACGGTAAGGTTGATGCATGACATCCAGGTGGGGATGTAACCATTCAGTCAAGCCACTATTCGATTACCAGATTTAAACTCACAATTGATTTTTTTTCTCAACACAGTGAATTAAAGGTATTTTAATTTTATGTTTTCTTTTTGGCTCTTACATCAAACTGTCTGTTTTCCCACCGACAGAAAGGATTCTATACAAATAAGAAACCTGAAAACTTGCATTAGCTGTGATAATGCTAGTGTGAACGCTTTTTGTTGAAAGAAGTCTCTGAAGATGCAGAAGCTTTTTTCTAAAAATGGCAACGCCACTGATTTAAATGGCTTAAAAATGCAAAAGCTATTTGTAAAATGTTACATTTCCTAAAAGACTGGTAATGTCATGAAAGAACTATGAAAGAGAGCTGAAGTTGACCTAAATCTCAGAAAAACGTTTAATGAAATTGTTAAAAAATTTCTATTAAATGCCAATTTTGCCAAAGTATTTAGTGTGTTGCTGAAATATGAGCTACTCTAAATTAGCCCATAAAACTTTAGTAGATGCCAAATTAGCCAAATAAGGTAGAATGTTGCTTAAATACTAGCTAAACTCCAACATAGCCTAAAATTTCTAAATTACGCCAGGTTCTCACTGGACGTGGAAGTGTGTGCGCTCGCTCTGTGATTCACACCAGACGCACATTTTTCCACGACAGGCGATTCTGCGAGAGCTTTTGTTTTTTTGTTTTTGCCATCATGGGTGATAAGTTAATAAGCTAAAGATATTACCCCGCACTTCTGCTAAGAGGAACTCCTCTCTGCTGTTGTTTTACACCAGAAACCCGCCCTGCGCCCCGCACCGGAGTCTGCCCACGTTGATCTGTGTGGATGTTTGTCTGTTCTGTGTCTGTCTGTGCTCGCACGTGTGTGTTGTGATTGTATGTTTATTTTCATGTCTACAGTCTGTTTAGATACAAAAACATGATCACATTTGTCAATCACGGCGTTTTATTGTGAAAAATTGGTTATATTTTCAAAATAAACCGGATTCTCTCATGTATCTTGATGCAACTTACTGCCAGAATTGACAGAGAATGCTCGGAGCTCGCGCACAAAATAGAGCAGGCGCCAAAACGTACGGCGCCAGCTCTATTACTGTATGCTCACATACTGTACGGCGCGAGCCCTCAACAGAGGACCGTGCCGCTCCGCGCCTGGTGTGAATGACGCCATAGGTTAACAAGGGCGCCGAATAGAGGCGGCCTCAGTTCTGCACCACTTCCGCGTCCAGTATGAACCCGGCGTAAGTCAGAAATGTTAGCCCTAAAATAGAAGTTAAGCTCTAAATTAGCTTAAAAAACCTCAGTAGACAACAAACTGGCCAAAAACATTAGCATGTTGCTAAAATATTAGCTAAACTCCAAATTAGCATAAATAAAACCTCAGTAGTTGGCAAATTAGCCAAAAAGCTAGCTCATTGCTTAAATACTGGCTAAAATCCAAAATAACTAATAAACTAAATTAGTCAAAAACACTAGCGTGTTGCTAAAAAAGAAGCTAAAATCTAAATCAACCTAAAAAACCTCAGTAGATGACAAATTAGCCAAAAATGTTAGCATGCTGCTAAAATATTACCTAAATTCAATTTTTTCTAATTCATTCCTATGGGTCATCTTTTACTTAATATTTCATAAACTATAAAGTTAATTTATATAAAAAATACGAGCAGTAATGTTCTGAACAAGCTGAAGATTGCTAAAAATCGCTCCAAGTGTGATTGAGTTTTTACATGCCGGAAAAAGTACAGAAAGGAGCTGGAGTGTGAATGCTGACTAACATTCTCACAATTATCCAGAACACTGACATGATCACAAATCCATTCATTTTACCGCTCGTGTCATCGGTTTTCTACATTTAGGCAAAACCAATTTTTAATTTTCTGCATGGATGAACATGTTGACGAGCTTGAATGGTTCCATCCTTACATGCAGGATTACAGGAAGAATTCTGCTACATGTGGAAGTGCGTTACTTGTTCTTGAACGTCCTCGTAGTCGGAGTTCAGCAGTTCTATGAAGATTGGCACAGCTCCAGCCTCGATGACCGTCTTTGTCTGCAGGGACGTCCCTGATGCTATGTTAGTTAGCGCCCAAGCAGCTTCAAACTGTACGGGACAGAAACCACGGGCGTGAAGACTTTCACTCCTTCATTCAGCAGCCGGTGTCGTGTGCATGAGCTGACCTGTAGCGTGCAGTTGGTGGTCATCTTCAGGAACTCCACAAACCTCTCCACCACCCCGGCAGTATTGATGACCTCATCGATGGGAGGGTTAGGCTCTGAGAAGAGCAGAGAAGACGTCTCTGTTGAGTCTGTGGACATCGGCGGTGGATCGCACACGTTTACCTTTGGAAAGTAGCTTTCTGAACTTCTGTGTGGTGGCGAGCTGAAGCTCCGGGTCCTCTGAGAAAAGCATCTCCACCATGTCTCTGGTGATGACTCCTTCCTGCAGGAGGAGGCGCGGGTGTGAAGAACAGAGTCCACAGCTCCACTACACACAGAGAACGACGACGCTTACCGTAACTGGCGAGCTCACGAAGGGGTCCACCAGAGGACTCTCAAACATGGCCTCCTCTTCATTCAGAACGTCCACGTTTCTCCTCTTGAAGAGCTGGAATTGCAGTGCTGTCAAACCCCGTTCAGAGGCTGCACAGGTGCACTGGCGCGCTCAGGTGACATACCTGCTGTTCTCGTTTCTGCTTCCTGAGCTGGATGCCCTCCTCCTCTCTTCTGCGCCTCATCTCTTCTGGGTTCAGTGCTTTGTTCTTGTAGCGGTTCATCCTGTAGTTATCCTTGGCCGGACTGGCTGATGGCTCTGATAGAGAATTGATAAATAACAGTTCCGGTCAAATGTCCGTGTATTTCTGATAGTAAACAGACGTGGACAAACATGTGACAGGTAAAGCTCGGCCTTCATTTCTCATCACTCCTCTAATAATAGGTCAAGAAGACGTGACATGCAAGCCGTCTAAATATAAAGACTCTTGCATAAATGAGCTTAAAAAAACTGGTTGACACAGCCTTAAAATACCCCCCCCACCATGCAAACACAGCTACGCTTTTCATCAACAACCAGCCTGAACTAATGTAGTTATTCAGGCCACTTTGGCTAAATCGCAGAGTTGGCATGAACGAACGCTGTCGTTCTCAGCTTTTGTTTGGTCACCCACCAGCGCGGGGCAGCAGGGGTATCCCTGAGTCACACAGGGGAGCAAGGGCATAAGAGCTGGGGGGGCAGACAGAGCAGCCAGCACCGCAGACCGGTGCCAGCCCTCTGTGCCAAGAGTGAAATCAAAGGGAGGTGGAAACGCTAAATACAGGCAGGGACATGTAAAAACTCAGTTTGACTTTGTGATTAATGTATACAGTAGAAAAGTGTCTATCGTGCGTTTTATAAACTGTTTTGGATTATTTTTAAAATATGCAAAAATGTGTTTTCTTAGTAATAAAGTTGAAACTGTTGTGGACTTTAAAAAAATGTTTGATTCAGTTAAACATGTTAACTTGAAAAATAAAAGTCAGAGAAAAGTAGCTAATGGCATTTATGTTGATTTTTTTTCAGAGAATAACTGAAAATATACATTATTGTGGTATATACTGTTATTGTGATGTGAAATAATTTACATTGTGACATGCAATTCTTTCTATATGGCCCAGCACTAGCCACTGGGGAGGAAAAAAACACTTTTTTGGGGATGGGGGTGGGCAGAAACTGTCGCATTCAAAACAGAATATTGCTTTGTATTAAGAATTGATC
The DNA here is from genome assembly GCA_003999625.1 of Oryzias javanicus. Taxonomy (NCBI): domain Eukaryota; kingdom Metazoa; phylum Chordata; class Actinopteri; order Beloniformes; family Adrianichthyidae; genus Oryzias; species Oryzias javanicus. The sequence continues at coordinate 3,351,729 of CM012447.1, forward strand.
CACTTTGACCTCTTCCAGATGAAGTGGATCCATGTTCTTCATTTATGGGTCTATTTATGTCTTATCCAGAAAGAATTAGGGCTGGGTATCGATTATAGTTTACAGAAACGATTCAATATCAATTTTGTTTAGTTTCTTTCAATTGAATGTTGAGTTTACTCATTATAAATACATTAATTTTGAATATATTTATATTAATCTAATTCAGTTCACATACTGTAAAGCACGTGTGTCAAAGTCAAGGCCCGGGGGCCTGATCCGGCCCTCCTGGTAATTCCATCCGGCCCTCCAGATCATTTTATTTTATTGTTATTAAAGGCCCGATGTTATCTTGCTCTATTTCTAACTTGTATAATTTAACAAAATATATTTTTATGAAGAGTAAAATATTGAAAGTTATTCATGTTTAAGTTGATTTATTCTGGAATAATATTCCTGCCTTTTTATTATTCATAATTATGTTAAAAACGTTACTTTTAAATTTTTTAAAATTTGCTTTTTGCTAGCTTTTTGTAGTATTTTTTCATTTACTAGGATTTTTTTCCCGCTATTTTGGAATTTAGCCAATATTTTAGCTACATGCTAGCTGTTTTGGCTAATTTAGGCTTTTAAAAAGTTTATTAGGCTAGTTTGGAGTAAGGCTAATATTTATATAGTAGCTGTTTTGGCTAATCTAGTCTTTTTTCATTTTTTTAGGGTATTTTAAAGTTTAGCTCACATTTCATTTAAATGCTAGCTGTTTCGGTTAACTTAATTTTTTTTTTTTTTTAGTTTTTTTAGGCTAATTTGGCATTTAGCTAATAATTTAGCTAGCTGTCGGCTTCAGCGTTTTCGGCTATTGGCTTCAGCATTTTCAGCTATTAGCTTCAGCATTTTCAGCCATCAACTTCAACATTTTCAACTATCAGCTTCAGCGTCCTAAGCTATGAATTTCAGCATCTTCAGCTGTCAGCATGGGCATTTTGAGAGGCCAAATTCAGTTTACAGCATTCACACTAGAATTATTGCCGGTAATACTATATTTCTAGTTCATAATTATGTTTAAAAGTTAGGGTTTCAAATTTTTAAAAATTTAGTTTTAGGGTGTTTAATAAATGTTTGTCCTGTTCGGCCCGCGACCTAAGGTGTGTTTTGGATTTTGGCCCCTCATGCGATTGAGTTTGACACCTCTGCTGTAAAGTGTATCAGTGAAATAATGAGATTTTTAATATCATCCAGAGTTACATTGATTCTCTAAAGGAGAAGTTCTAACTAAAATCTTCAGATCATTAACATTGTAAACATTATTCTGCTTCTCCTGGAGGACGTTTCAGTTTGGCCACAGTTTCAGTTTGGTCAGTTTAGCTTGCGCTATAGCATTAGAAGAAGACAGTATGAAGAAAAAACAATGTTTGAAACTACTTTAAAAAATATTTACTTAAAAAAGTTTGGAAAATTGATGCCTTTGAGTTTATAAACATTTTCTTTTCGTTAGCAAAGTATGTTTAGGTCAACAGAGCGTTAGCATTAGCTACCCTATGGGAAACTCCATTAAGCGTTAGCATCAAGCTAGTAGACTTTAGCTTTATTGTACTAATTCAATTTATATTTTTTTTTAATCTATTATTGATCTTTAAGATGAAATTGATTAACCAATTTTATTAACCCAGCCCTAGTTGGAATGGCTGTTGAATTAAAGCTGGAGTGCAAAAAAAAAACAAACTTTCAAACACACACACTTAACTGGACTTAAAATCTTCTTTCTTGAAAAGTTTTTAAGTCCAGTTGCTGTGACTCAACTTTAAAGGGGCCCTACCATGATATTCTACTTTTTGAGGTTTTAAATGCATTTTACTGTTCATTCCTCACTATAAAGAACCCCAAAACGGTTCATGCATTTAAGAGTCATCCTCTTAAAAACCTGCACTGTCTGCAGAAGCCCCTCCCATACCAATGAAAACGAGCGGGTGAAAACTCCTGACGTAAGATCGTTGTCAACAGCTCTGTCCAGGAAGTTTGGATTATTTTCATGGGAGAAATACAGACACACAGATTTTGTCTGGGATGATGTCATGAAGCAGAGAGCAGCCACATGCAGCAGTAGGCGGAGCTTCAGGAATCGAGCCGTTTCACTTCCAACTCACAAAATGTCACCAATACTTCATAAATAATTTGTTTTTTAGTGGTCTAAATGTAATATATGATCATATATATGGTTATAGTTCACTCTGAAAGGCTGAAGAAAGTCATGGTAGGACAGCTTTAAGGCAGCTCTCTAGTCAACATTAGTCCTCAACTTTCAGCACAGCAAACCAACTTTATGATACTTTATGTATCCTTTTATGTGTCATTTCAGTCCCATTTTAGATAGAACGAAACAAAAAGAAATAAAGAATACTGCCACAAATCCAAGTTCACAGCCATAGTGATCCTGCATTGTTTATGTGTACTCTGTAACTCTACATATTGAATTTTGAACGGGATTACAGGGCAGGACAGGTGGATACTCCATCGTCTCAATCATTCATGGGTGTCCAAACCCAGGCCTCGAGGGCCGGACTCCTGCTGGTTTTCCAGAAATTCTGCCTCATCTGCTGCTGATTACCTGGATCAGGTGTGTATGGCTAGTAAATGGGCTTCATTGGCAGGTTGTTTGGAAAACATGTAGGACACCGGCCACGGGGGCCTGCATTCTGACACCCCTGTTTTAGCCCGTCGGCTGTTCTTTCTGCATCTCTTCAGTACAAGAGCCGTTTATAAATGAGTAGAAACATGAACAGAAACACTTGGACAACCTTGCTTAAAGAGATTGAGCATATTAATTTGTATAAAGCCTCAAAATATTCATGTAAAAGCTAGTCGAAAACTGACAGTTTTTCTCGCAAAAATACTGGTAATGATGTCAAATAAAATGTTAAAATACACACATTTTAAACAAAAGACAGAAACAAACAAACAAACAAAAAAAACCAATAACCCCGGTCTGTGAATCTGCGAATGTTTGTCGTGAATCTGATATCCAGGCTCGTGCAACTTCCAGGGCTGCTACAAACAATTCTTTTAATAAGTGTGGGGTTTGTCCTCCACTGACAGAGCAGTGGAGTGCTTACCCAACAGGCTAGCAGCGTTAGCTAGTGTAGCAGCGGTTCTAAACACATTAGCCAACCCCGCCGTTCCACCTGCCTTTAGCGTGAAACACGGACACCAAACCACCTGCGCGCGTGACTTTACACAAAACAACAGTTTGACATGACAGCTAGCAACTTTTGCCCCAAACTGTCAGCGACTTCCCCCTTTACATCAACGACACATCGCGAAGCTAATGAAGACCAAATGTTCTGGATTTAGCCCGCGCGCTGCCCCGTTTTCAGGACGAAAGGTCATTTACTTTCATTTGGGGGTCGTGTTACAAAATACACGCTGTTCTAAAACTAATCGAATCACGTAACAACTCTACCAAAAGTGAACACATAGTATAAATCAAACTGCGTACAGGCGCTAAGCTAACTAGCTACACCGCTAGAAACTAGCTAAACAACAGTAACAGTAGATTTTATAAACATGACTTGAGCCAACACGGAGAACGAGTTAACAGTCTCAATACACATCCACAATACATTTGAGTTAAACAACTCACCCATCGTGTTTTCTGGGTTTTAAATGTCTCAAAATGTGGCGAAACAATAAAGTTTAAATCGTTCCACACTGCTAGCTTTCCAGAATTTGCTCCGGTAAGCAATATGTCTGCCGGAGACGGAAATGGTCAAATAGAAGTCCAACTTCCTTCCACCAGAGGGCGCTCCTGCCACACCGATCCACTTCAGGAATTTCTGAGGTTCTTTTTATTTATTTTATTTTTATTCTCAAAATGTAGGACATATAAAAAAATCATACATGACATTTAAAGTATGAGACAATACGGAGAATTACAGAATAATTATTTTGAACCTGCTAGACAAAAGAAAGTAAAAAGAAAGGAAAAAATAAAAACAAAAAAATAAAATTAAGATGCCAAACTTCGACTGTCTTAACAGTTTTTGTATTGGTACAGGATTTAAAATTTTTAGTATATAAAATAATTTTTTTGTGAAAACACAAAATATATTTAGATTTGTATTATATATATATATATATATATATATATATTATATATTATATATATATATATATTATATATATATATATTATATATATATATATATATATATATTATAATCATTAGCCATAATTATAAATAAATTAAGCAAATATTTTTTTTCAGAAATAACATTTTCTTGCACAAAATAACAAAAAACAGCATGTTCACAAAATAACTTGTAATTTGAACATACAGTAGGTGTGCTGCTTTAAAGTGTGTGAAGTCTTTACACGTGAATGTACAATAACCAGAAAACATGAAGCACAGTTTCATGCGACGCATGGCAAAATGAACAGTTAAAATCAATATCTTTTTAAAACTATGTAAAACAGTAACCTTTATGAATAAGTTTGAAGGAGATTTCCTTGATCTTATTCTAAACAAAATATTTAGGGGGCAATGTCCAAACTTTATCCCCTGAATCTTATAACCAACTTTATTCCAATAGGAGATAACGTGGAGTTTAGTCTTAATCTTGTTTAGAAATAGTGAACGAATGTTTTTGTGATTTTTACCTTCATGATTTTTTTTTTTTTTTTTTCACAATACGAATCTGTTAATTTGGGTGGAGAACATGATAACATGTCAATTTGACACCGCTAGGGATAGATCTTATAACCAAATTCTTCAGAAAGGACAAACAGATTTCTGAGGTTCCCAGTGTCGCCAGATTGGGCCGTTTCCCGCCTGATTTCGATGGATTTGATTCTGATTTTGCGGGCAGCAATTGCTTTGGTTCGGGACAGGTTTGATATTGGTTCAGCTGGTTTTTTATGAGCTGTTTCTGTGCAGCTCATATGTTTGATCACAGTCATCACGAGGAGGCATAAGGACACCAGCCTAACCACTGTGAAGGTCATAACAGGAGTGCAAAGATGATAAATGTTGAACAATTCTGCTTTTCCAGCTCATTTGCAGGAGAGACAAACATTGTCGTCCCTTACTGGCCTGTCCAGAGCTGTTCCTGTGAGAATTGGGTCTGATTTCAAAATTTATAAGAATAATGACAATAAGTGCATTAAGTCATTTCCTGTTTGTGTTGTAGGTGTGTCACATGGGGAATAGCAAAGATACTAAGTAGAGTTCACTTGGTCACTCGGGTGGAATGGATGTCGTTGTAATGGTTAGGCCGGGGATGAACACCTTTTGTTGACTGCTTTTGACAGTCAACAAGATAGACTCTAACAGGCTTATTTTGTAGTTAACAAGTTAGACCAGAGGTGTCAAATTCAATCACACAGGGGGCCAAAATCCAAAACATGGGAAAAACATTTATTGAAGACTCTAAAACTACATTTTAAAAACTTTAAAACTGTTTAACATAATTATAGATATATAGCATCACCTGTGATAATGTTAGTGTGAATTATGTAAGGTGAGTTTGGCTGCTGAAGATGCGAGTGCTGATAGCTGAAGATCCTGAAATTGATGGGTAAAAACACTGAAGCCAATAGCTGAAAACGCAGAACAAATAGTCAGCTAAAATGTTAGCTAAATGCCAAATTAGCCTTAAAAAAAAAAAAAAAAATCTAGGTTAGCCAAAACAGCTAACATGTAGCTGAAAATATAGCTAAACTTCAAAGTAGCCGAGAAAAACTGAAGAAAAAGCCTAAATTAGCCAAAACAGCTAGTGTGTAAATATTAGCCTGATTCCAAAACTGCCTAAAAAAAATAAAAGAAAAGCCTAAATTACTGTTAACAGCTAGCATGTAGCTGAAATATTAGCAAAACTCCAAAATAGCCAAAAAAGTCTTAGTAAATGTCAAAATAGTCCAAAAAGCTAGCAGAATGTCAATTTTCAAAACGTTAAAACTGTAAAATTTTAACATAAATATGAATAATAAAAAGGTAGGAATATTATTCCAGAATAAATCAACTTAAACCTTAAATAACTTTCAATATTTTACTGTCCATAAAAATGTATTTAGTCAAAATAATACAAGTTAGAAATGAGCTCAAGATAACAACAATTAATAACAATCAATTAAATGATCTGGAGGGCCGGATAGAATTACCTGATTACCCGGACGGCCGGATCCGGCCCCCGGGCCTTGACTTTGACAAATGCGAGTTAGACCCTCAACCCTCCCAGGTTGATTTTCTGCGTGTTTTATAATTTTGTTTTTTTTTTTTTTTTTTTTTTTTTACTTGTCCTGTCCAACAGCTGAGCAAACAGATGCGGGCTGGGAGTATCTTGTGTTGGGCAGATTTTACTGTCACAGCAGGGGTTTATTGAGTATAAACCCCTGCTGTATTTAATGCAAGGGAAGCAACATCCTAAAACAACCAGGTCAAAATAGTAAACTAGAATGGGCGGGGCCTGTCTACACACACTGTAATACACGCATACCTGTTGGTTGAAATAGTCTCCACATTTAAACTAGTCAAAATGTACACATTACAACTGCAGCTGCAGCTAACAGACTTAATCATACAAGCAGACACACATAAAACCTTCTATACATTCCTTATAATTTGGTTTCTAATTGTTTAAGCCAGTAAACCACTTGTCGTATGAAGCCTGTTTTATAAAATAAATAAATAAACAAATTCATTTTCTATCTGATTTAGATCATTTCAATCATTTTTGTAATCAATATCTCAGTATTTTTACGTATTTACGTCTGACTGGTTTTCATGTTTTCAGATTTATCAGCAACTGGTTTCTAGAACTTGATGAGTTCACTGGACTCTAATGTTCTCCACAGATCTCAACCCAATAGAACCTTTGGAGTGTGGTGGAACACGAGGTCAGCATCATGGATGTTCAGTGGACAAATCTGCATAAACTGTGTGATTCTGTCATGTCAATATGGACCAAACTCTCTGAGGAATGTTTCCTTGTTGAATCTATGCCACCGAGAATTAAGGCAGTATTAGCTAACAAGTTTTCTAAATTTAAATGTGAAAGGTGTTTGTTAACTTGCTTTGTTTTCAAACTGAGGTGATGCTGCGATTCCAACACTCTGAGCACGCGTGACGGAATTATTAACCACCAAAGATTCAGAGGCTGAATGAGCTCATGTTTGGTAAAGTGGGTTAAGAAACACCGTCTCAATCAAAGTTCATGTCTCAACATCTGAGTTCTCATGCTCTCTGATTGAAGCACAAGGATAATAAAAACAATCAGAGACAGTCTCCATCTAAAAGCCCAAACTTTTCCCCCCAAACACACTTTCAATTGCCTCTCACTTCCCATTACTGGCTTGGTAGAGAAAAAGCTTCTGTCCTGCATTTGCATAGCTCCCTCAGGTTTTCTAACACAAAGTGAACATTTGTGGCTCCCTGGTGTCTTTTTCCCAAACTGAAAGTGACAGAGTGATACAGGTGAGATGCATCCACGGTCAACCTGCCGGAGGCAAGTGCTGGTAAATGACTGTACTGTATTGTGATGCAGCATGGACTTCTGACTCCTGCCCCTCTGGGAGTCTGATTCACTCCAGGAGACAACTTTAGGGGGCAATGTTGCACAAGCAGAAGTGATCAGGCGGGATCTCTGCTTTCTGAAGAGCCGTGAGAGGTCAGATACAGCGTAGTTTGACGAGATAGTGCGTTTCTTTGTAGCTGTAAGCAAACGTTGTGAAGGGATCAGTGCTCTCTGGGCTGGATTTTACTGGACTCAACAGAGCAATAATGCCTGACAGTTCACAGCCTTCAGCAGGTTGTGGTGCAGAGATGAACCAGAGACTCTGCCGGCTGGATTGCAGCTTTACACTCAGATCAGATGACAAATACACACAGGAGCATTTGTGCTTTTGTCAGCATCCAAATGCTCCCAATTCAAGAAGCAGTGCTGCGAACAGTCGATTTCTCTCACACTGAGCCCTTTCTAATTTCGGCTCCTGCTGAAGGCCTTCACAGAAACACAAAGCCTGTCCATTACTCACTGCCACAGAGCAAAGACTGCTTCTGCGACGACGCTGACAGACCGGAGCAGGGCCAACACCTGAAAGCTTTTCAATTGAATCGCAGTGGGAAGAGATCCCTTCAGCTGTCACCTACCTCCACGCCTCAATCTTTGAAGAGGAAAACATTCAAATCCATCGTCTACCTTGATTCTCAACACCACCATGCCTCTGCACCGTTGACAAAGAACTCTTCTCATCTTTGAAAAGGTTTCTGCTTGCATGGGGGCCAAAGGTCACGCGATCAACAGGTATTCTGGAAAATCAACTTAACTTCTCCAGGTTGTCATGGTAACACGGTGTATCTCAGTCCAGGCCTGATGTCAGTATGCAGCTGCAGGTTCAAATGTTTAGGTTTTTCCATGAATTGATGTCTGCATCAGCGGTTCAGAGGGCGCATTTCTGGACCAACATCTGTGGAAGTTCACCTAACTAAGAGGCTGCAAAGCTGTACTGACTTGTGGTTGTCCCAAATCTTTGCTTTAAGGAAAGGATATGCAACTCCAGGCCTCGAGGGCTGCTGTGGCAGCCTAATTTATAGAAATACAAGCCCTACTCATGACTGATTACCTGGTTCAGGTTTGTTCAGCCAATTAGAGAAAGATATGTTGAACAGTCTGCAGGAATGTGGCCCTCGAGGCCTGGAGATACCTATCCCTGCATTAAAGGGGATCCTACCATGATTTCCTTCAGCCTTTCAGAGTAAACTATATCCATATATATGATCACATATTACAGTTGGAACACCAAAAAAGCAAATCCTTAATGAAATGTTAGTTATATTTGTGAGGTTTTTTCATACTCGAAAGTAAAATAACTGAATTCCTGAAGCTCCTCCTGCTGTTGCTCCACCTGCTGTTGCGTTGAGCTGCCGCCCATTTCATAACGTCATCCTATAGAGTACATGTTTCAAAGTCAAGGCTCGGGGGCCAGATGCGTCCCCCCGGGCATTTCTATCCGACTCTTCAGATCATTTTATTTGATTGTTATCAATGACTCGATGTTATCTTGCGCTCAGTTTTAACTTATGGAGAGTAAAATATTTATTATTATTTAAGATTTAAGTTAATTAATTCCCTGCATAATATTCCTGACTTTTTATCATTCATAATTATGTTAAAAATGTAAGGTTTAAAAGTTTTTTAAATTGGCATTCTGCTAGCTTTATGGACTATTTTGGCATTTACTAAGATTTTTTTTTTGGCAATTTTGAAGTTTAGCTAATATTTCAGCTACGTACTAGCTGTTTTGGCTAACCGAAGTCTTTTTCTTTTTTTCTTTTTTTTTTTTTTTAGTTTTTAGGCTAATTTGGCATTTAGTTAATATTTTAACTGCCTACCAGCTTCAGCTTCAGCTTCTTCAGCTGCCAAATTCAGCTTACAGCATTCAGACAAGCATTATCACAGGTAATGCTATATATCTGGTTCATAATTATGTTAAAAAGCTATGGTTTAAAGTTTAAAAAAAATAGTTTTAAAATGTTCAATAAATGTTTATCCTGTTTGGCCCGAAACCTAAAGTGTGTTTTGGATTTTGGCCCTTTGTGCGGCTGAGCTTCACACCTGTCCCAGAGTCTTCGGCAGTGTGTCTGCATTTCTCTCACAAAAATAATCCAAACTTCTGTAAAGATGGATGCACATATCATATATCTGCATTTAGTAGGCCTGGTCATTACCACACTGTTTCACAACACACATGCACTCGGCATCTGTATGACGATGCATGACCGTTGTGGGGGATCGTGTCTTAAAGGATCATCACTAGCTCTGTGGAGAAATTGAGTGTTGGTATTAGACTGGGGGCGGAGCTGTCAGAGCAGATTCTTTCTGGAGGGGGCGGTTCACATCATGCTGACGTCAGCTTGTTTCCAACCGCTCGTTTTTGTGGGTGTGGGAGGGGCTGCTGCAGACTGTGCAGGTTTTTAGAGGGTTACTCTTAAATGTATGAATGGATCAAAATACAGTTTTGGGGTTCTCTGAACCGTATAATGCCCTTAAAACTTTATAAAGTAGAATTTTCCTGGTAGGTCATTAATACAGTGATGATGTCACATGTAGGCGCTCAGAAAAAGTGAGGCCGCAGGTTTGCATCTTCTGTTTTCATGTCATGTTGTGCATCAATTGTGATCACTGAAAGACAGTACGCTGTTCTGTCATCTGTACAAACCAAACTACACAGTTGCCATGGCAACACAACTCAAAGGGAAAGTTATAGACCAGTCCTCAAAAATCTACAACCCTGCCTGATTTTCAGCTCTCTCTGCCTTGCTTTCTGCAGATTAGCTGACTCAGGTGTCTCTTCGACACACCTGATCCAGGTAATCAGCAGCAGGGATGGAAAACAGGCAGGGTGGTGGACCTCGAGGACCAGGCCCTCTGTGTAAACCCATGACATTGGCTTCTAGTCTGCAAATGTCCCTAAAATGCTGTAAAGCTAAGAGTTTATGCTTGTTTAGTCCCTCCCCTCCACCCCCCCAACTCCCCAAAAATAAATGCAAAAGTCTCCTCTTTCTATTGGCCATTAAAGCTTGTGGGAGACTCTTCTGTCAGCCTCATTAGTGAACATTAGCCGTCGAGCTTGAGTCAGCAAAACTCACAGTGTCTCCATCAAGTATACTAAAGCACAATAATGAATGTTAAACACAAGCATTCATGAGTTTAATGAGTTTTATTTATAGAAATGTAAAAACTAACTGGAAAAATGTCTAAAATATCCTCCATCTCCTAAAAACACCCAGAAGAATGTGAGCAGTTGGAGTTCTGTTCCAAAGCTTTTCTTATTTGTGCAAACAAAGCTGCACGATCGGATCGCGACTCATCTGAGGATAAAGCTGCTCCGCTGAAATGTGAGGAAGCTGCGCGTGAAGGAGAACATCTGCAGCGATCTGTGCAGAGGGCTTTGTGTGAGCGATAAAGGGTGACAGAGATGGCGCCGAGGGGGGAGGACCGTGAGCACAGAGCAGCTCCAGAGCGTGAAAATCCTCCTGTCCAGCCTCTCCTTCTTCTGTCTCCTTGACTCTCCGTCTTCCTGCTTCTCCGACATCTTCCAGCTGGCGAGGCTGATAAGTGAAATGCTGAGTCGAGGGTTCTCAGGATATTCTTGGAGATCAGAACCGTTTTGGCTAATTTAAGCTTTTTTCAGTTTTTCAGGATCTTTCGAAGTTTAGCTATTTTTTCAGCCACATTTTTAAAAGTTTTTTGAGTTAATTTGGCATTTAGAAAATATTTTGGCTGACTATCAGCTTCAGCATTTTCAGCTATCAGCTTCAGCATTTTCAGCTTTCAGCTTCAGCATTTTCAGCTATCAGCTTCAGCGTTTTCAGCTATCAGGTTCAGCATTTTCAGCTTTCAGCTTCAGCATTTTCAGCTTCAGCATTTTCAGCTTCAGCATTTTCAGCTTTCAGCTTCAGCATTTTCAGCTTCACCATTTTCAGCTTTAGCATTTTCAGCTATCAGCTTCAGCATTTTCAGCTTTAGCATTTTCAGCTATCAGCTTCAGCGTTTTCAGCTATCAGCTTCAGCATCTTTAGCTATCAATTTCAGCATCTACCGCTGCCAAATTCAGCTTTCAAATGCTTAGCATGCTACAGCATATCTTCAGCTTTAGTAATTCACTGACTAAATGCTTACGTTATGGTTTTAAAGTTTTAAAAATGCAGTTTTAGAGTGTTGAATAAAGTTTATCCTGTTCGGCCCGCGACCTAAGGTGTTTTTTTGAATTTTAGCCTCTTGTGCGATTGAGTTTGACACTCCTGCCGTAGTGGATCCAGTGGGTAATGGGGAGCTGGTGCAGGACAGGAGTGATGTCATGGGTAGAAGGGTCTGAGAGAGGATTCTGGCAGGTGAGTTTTTGAACTATTTAAAGCCTTTGAAGGGTTGACAGAGAATTGTAATCCATCCCCCAGATGCAATGTGGGGTTCAGTGTCTTTCCCAGGGACACTTTGACACATAAGCGGGCAAGTCGGGAATCAAACCTTCCAATCAGGAGTCGACCGCCCTACCACTGCGCCATGGCCGCCCCGTATGGTCGTAACCTGGCTATGTACATGGAGGTGAGGGAGGGACAGAGACGGTGGATGTTACTGAGGTGGAAGTTAAAGGAATAAGGATAAAAATAAAGAACAGTAACAAACTTAAGAGACAAAAATAGCATCGAGGGTAACTTTAAGATTCACTAAATGTGTGGCATCATCAAAAGGCGGTTTAGGTTGAAGTCATAAGACATGTGCAGGGACACACACCTGCAGCTGTGTCTCTGTCTGTGAAACATGTAGCAGCATGAGAGCACACTCTGGGACGGCAGCAGAGTAGATGAAGCAGAGCGATCGATACGGCACAATTATTGTCCACACGCTGTCATTGACAAGCATGTGGCTCAGGAGGACTTCCTCTCAACTCCCTGAAACCTGACAAGCCAATTCCAGGCCAATCGAAGCCGCTCAATAAGGCCTATTAACTGCAAGTGCCTTTATTTACCTGTGACGCTCAGCGATGGCTTCAGAGGACGTTTCTGTAGTTTTAGGTGTTCCGGCAGGCTGTAGCTAAAAGCTTCAACGGCCGTGACTGTCAGCGCTGCATTCTTTATTAGATCAGCACACTCTGGTTAATTCTGGAATATGCTGACAGAGAAAATCCCTTTCAACCGGTGTCAGGCTTCTTCTGTGTGGATGTTGGACAAATCCAAAGATGGAGCTGGAATTAGTCCGCTTTGGTTCTGACTGAGAGTCTTTCATTAAAGCTGCTGTCACTGAGGAGTCCCAGTAAGGCTCGTCTGTGGGAACAGAGGATGACCATGAAGATGACAGGAAACTACTCACCTCAAGGTTTTCACGATTTCCCTTCGATTCTAATGAATTCTCTCCGTAATTATGGAACTATTTTGGGGCCATAAACATTTGAAACCCAAATAAAACATTAAAAAAAACCTGTAAAATAGCCCAAATATTTTTCTATTCTCTAATTGAATTAATTATTTTCTTCAAATGTTTGTTTTTTTTAGGTTTCAAAACTAAAAGTTTCAAAACTTTTTTTTCGTTTTTAAATCTTTAATTTTTCTTTCAATTCTTTGTTTTGTTTTCAAATCTGAAAATTTCAGTTTCTAAACTTTTGTGGTGCATTGAGGCGGAAAACAAAAAAAAAAACTTAAAACTGAAAAAAAAAAAATTGAAATTTGAGTTTTGAAACCTAATAAAAAACGTGCATTTGAAGCTGGAAATAATTAAGTTTATTTTAGAATAGCAAAAAGTTTTTACAGGTTTTTTTTTGGCCAAACGCAAATTTATATATATATTTTTATGTTTTATTTGGGTTTCAAATATTTATGGCCCCAAAGTAGCTCCATACATGATTGGACAGAATGGAAAGCTGCTGCCCCACATTTAGATTCTCTTTTGAAACCTCCCGCGCTGACCCGACGGCGGCGGATCATCCCGCTCGGACACAACCCCCTTCCACAGTAATGAACTCTTCAGCTCCGAGTGTCTGCTTCCGTCAGTCTGCAACGCTCCTCACAGGACGCAGGATTTCAAATGAAAAGTTTTTTCACTTGTTGTTTCCTCCTCAGTGTTAATTGTGGTCATTAAAGCGTTGGGCATGTGGAATCGATGGCTGCAGAACACAATTTAGTTCATGGCAGACGAATGGCTCCGGAGTTAACTTCAAAAACGAGGGAATTTTCTCTGACAGCGCAGCCACTTAAGTGGATGTATTCCTGCTCGGTGCTGCGCTGCGCTGCCCCGGCTGCTTCTCTAAGCTGTCTGTTATCGATGTGACACACAGATTGAGTGGAAAATGAGAAAAACACCGAGGAGCGATGATAAGTGGATTAGAAAATTGCCTACGTGCCCTTTCGCAGGTCTTAAAAGAGCCTTCCTTGTTCTTTACTTTTGAGCGGCGGCGAGCCCGAGCCCCCGTGACCTTTCACGTGTAGCATCTGAGTAATTGAATGAGAACCTGGATAAAGTTAATTGGCTGTTTTCCTACACTCTGAAAGCTGCTGATAATTAATCAGAGAGAACAAAAGCCACTACATCACCAGCTAATTATGGGTGAACACTTGGCAGGCTCAACACACAGGATCCTCATCTGGGTTTTTTTTCCTTTCATCTGTGTGTGTTTGTGTTTGTGTGGATCACACCAACATTTGCTCCCTGCTGTTATGCCTCATTACATTCTTAACCGGGGGATTTGATTACAGCAAGCAAAACACTCCTATCATTTTTTTGCATTTAGAATAATAGTAACAAAAAATCAAACTGCTTAATGATAATGAAGTGGCGGTGAACTGAGTGAGCGGCTCCCCGGAGGATTAAAGGAGCTTCTGCAGTTATTAGAAACGGAGGAGAGCTGAAGGGCAGGACGTGCCGGCTGGATTTTCCAAACTCCTATGAACTCCTGTTTGGACAATTTTCTCAGGTACGTGTTTGATCATTTCCGTGGTCACATCAAGAAGCTCCGTGGAGTCTGGTGGAGATTTCCCAGCGTTCTCAGGACTGCTACCGTAAGTATTGGATGAAACTCACAGATCCAGTGACGGCTGATTGGACCACAGAAATGTGAACGGCGGCTCATTTGACTGCAGTCAATGTGAAGGTAGCATCTTCTCTTCTCCAGAACCTGAACTAGACACGCTAGCCGGACCAGATGAGGGTTTAGTGCATGTGCAGCAGAAAGAAGATCATTCATTCAAACAATCAACAGAGATGTAAAAGGAGAAATACTCAGGATTTCTGATAACACTTGTTCTCTTTCAGAAGAAAAATGACACAAATACATGTTAAAAACTCTAAAAACAGGATTTTAAAACCGCTTATTATGAACTAGCATTACCTGTGATGATGAATGTGAATGCTGTAAGAGGAATTTGCTAGTGCTAAGAGCTGAAAACGCTGAAGCTGATTGCCAGCTAAAATATTAGCCCAAGATACTAAAAAAGAAAAACATCTTAGGTTAGCCAAACAGCTAGCATGTAGCTGAAATATTTGCTTAACTCCAAAATAGCCTAAAAAATCTCAGTAAATGGCAAAATAGTCCAAAATGCTAGCAGAATACCAATTATTAAAACTTTAAATTTGTAACTTTTAAAGATAATTATAAATAATGAGAAGTCAGGAATATTATTCCAGAATAAATCAATTTATACCTTAAATAAATAACTTTCAATATTTTACTCTCTGTAAAAATATATTTAGTCAAAATTATACAAGTTAGAAATGAGCTCAAGATAATATCTGGCTGTTAATAACAATAAATTAAAATGATCTGGAGGGCCGGATCCAATTTTGATCAGGAATTTTGTAGATCGCAAGTTTTTTTTAATTAAAAGAAATTTCAAATGAAATGTGAAACACTGACAGGACTTAGATTGTTTTCGGTTTAATTCTGCATGTGGCACACAGATTGGATTATCATTGATCCTTTCTGTGTGAAGACCAATTCACATGCAAACGAATAAAGCTTCCAGCTTTACATTAAAAACATTCACAGTCAAGCGTTCATGTGTGTTTTGACCCACAGCACAACTTTTTACATCACTTTCATTTTTTGAAACATGAGCAATATTTTCATTGTTAGAAAATGTTTGAGCCTTGTTTAAAACAAAGGAACATGTCATCCCTTTACAGACTCTTTTGGGTTGTTTTGATCCCATTATGTGGGGGGAAATACTGTTAATTTAACATTTATTGACCTGCAATAATTCTAATCTTTAAAACTTGTAACCCAGGAAGTTTTATGTTCTTCATGGGCTTGTATATGTAAAGTTGGAAAAACAGATGAAATATTTCGGGGACTGAGGATGAAAAGGATCTTTCAGACGAGTGAAAAATAATAATATTCTTTTTTATTAAAAAGTCTGTCATCCATGCTTAAGCTTCTTCCACTATCAATTAATTAATCATTCCAGCATCTGAGACTTCTTTTCCTCGTCTGATGTCGCAGCCAAGATTTAATTGTCTAATTAGACAGATCTCTATCATCCAGATGACGGCAGACAAGGCCATCCGAAAAGAGAAGGCTTCCCTTTGCTCAGCCTTTTATGAATCCTCCACACCAAAGGCCGGATTTTCATTGGAGTTCTGCAGCTTTCCTCCTCCCGACTCCCCGTCTTCTCCTCCTCGTTCACACAGCATGGCGGGAGCTCCGTCGTAAAGAAATGAGGGGAGCTGGGGAGCAATTAAATTCAGCTGGAGACGTTTTAATGTGAGTTCCTCTCAGATGCAACGCTGCTCCCCTCTGGAGAAATCTCAAAGTCAAATATAGGATCTTTGATCATTTAAAGCCATATGGTATGAAGATGGGTTTGGGAGGAGGCGCCTCTGCAAGGTCAGAGGATGCTAAACCAAATCTAATCTGACCAATTATGTCAACATATCCAGTCATTTTAACCAAAGAGAAGAAAACTTCTGTAAACTCTCCTTAATAACTCTGAAGATTTGAAAGTGGGTGAAGCTGACCTCACAGACATCCCACCTCCACCTCCACCTCCACCTGTGTCAGGGGGTCAAAACGATATAAACCAGGAAACAAAAGGATTCAAAAATGAAACGAGGACAACAGGTGACATTAAAAGGCCTGAGGAGGACCAATCGTGTCCCTCAGAAGAAAAAAAATGTTTCATGTGGACAGCCCCACTTGACATCTAAAAAACAATGAGTCAACTTATCATGAACTCATTTTGACGAGGGAAACAGACTAAAAAAAATCCATCCGTTTTATCCCTGTTGGGGTCACTGGAGCCTATCCTGGCTACTGTTGGGCAAAAGTGGGGTACACCCCGGACAGGTCTGTCACTCACACATAGAAACACTTTAGAGCTGGGGTCTTAAACTTCATTTTGGGGCCACTGAAGGCAGAGTCTGGCTGAAGCTGGACTGTATGGAGCTCTATTTGTGTCAAAAATATGCTTTTGCATCCACTGTCTGTATCTTTGGTCTATTATGTCTACTGAACACGTTTATGGAACATTTGTTCATGTTGATGTACTACTAAGCGATGTCTTCTGTGACAGGACAGGAGCTAACGACGCTAGCAACTGTTGCTAAGGACTTTTTTTTACAACTAGATCCAACGACAATAACAAATACAAAGTTAAACATAAAGCTAAAATATAAACCTATTATCAAAGAAGTGTGGACATGCAGAAGAAATTACTTAGTAGTACATAAACATGAACAAATGTTGACTAAACTTGTTCAGTATAGACCAGGGATCTGCAACCTTTTGCAGTAAAAGACACATTTAGGCTCATTTTCTACTGATGAAAACCTACAGGAGCTGCATAGTCTTACTTTAACCTTTAAGAAATTTGGATTTACATTCATGACCTTTTTTTAAAAAAATAACGAATATGAATTGTGTCTATTTTTCTGGTAAAAATATCAAAAGAACCTAGTATCTCTCAAGCAGTTTTTTTTTTGACATAAACTCAAATAACTTTTTTTTGTTTGTTTTTTGTTTTTTAATAAAAGATTCTCTGTACCAAACAGGTTAATCTCAGTGCAGCTTTTAACCAATGTTGTTCAGCATAAGATAAAATGTGCTTTTAACTCTTAAAAGATCAAACTTTTGACCAAAGTTCTGTTCATTCTGAAAGTAGAGTTGGGCAAACAAGACGTCTTCAGATCAACATAGATGTAAAAACCTACAAAGTTTATCTTCTATGTGGACATCAGCATCAATTCATACATTTAATTCATTCTCATTCATTCATTCATTCTCATTCATTCGGGGTGCCGAAGCCTAACCCGGCTACTGATGGGGGAAGGCGGGGTTCACCCTGGACAGGTCGCCAGTCTGTTGCAGGGCTTCAATCACACTCATTCACTCTCACTTTAACACCTAGGGGCTATAAAGGGTCACCAATTAACCTATGAGGCATGTTTTTAGACAGTGGGAAGAAGCTGGGGTCCCACGCATGTACAGGGAGAACATGCAAACTCCACACAGAAAGGTCCACTGTTGGTGGTTCTGTTCCAGATCCTCTAGCCGGGATTTCAACCGGGGCCACTGTGCCAAATTTATAAATTTACCTAATATAAATTGAATAAATGCTAATTCATTTAAAAAATTGCTATTTTATTTTTCTTTTATATATTTTTTTGTTCTTTTCCCCTCTTTGTCCTCAACAGTCTTCCACTGCTGGGTTTTGTTATTTTAGTTTGGGGTTGGATCTTGGTAGTCTTAGTTTACAGGCTTTGTTTATTTGTTTTCTTTAGATAGTTTTGGTTAGAGGAGCTGCTGATTCAGACGGTCGACACGTCTGGATCAACAGTCTCTATGATTTATTTATGTTTGGTCGAGGAGCCACAATAGAGATAAAAGAGACACATGTGGATCTGGAGCCAAAGGTTGCAGACAATGGACCAAAAAACATATTTTTGGAACAAATGGAACCTCACTTGTTGATAAAACTACATGCAAATGGTCACTTGCTGAAAAAAACAAGCAAAAAAAGCAAAGCACCAACATTGAATTTTCATATTAAGGCAGAGGCCGCAAATTATCGACTTGGGGGCCGCAAATGACCCGCAGGCCGCCACTTTGAGTCCCCTGCTTTTAAGTAACCAATGAAGTATGTTTTTTTATTGTGGGTCGAAGTGAAGTGCCCTGTTTTGAGCTCCATAAAATCCTTTTATGGTTAAAATACTATTTCATCCTTTTTTCTGGCTTTTGTCAGAATCAGATCGCTGTCTCTGTTGTTTTTCAGTAGCATTCAGCCGGTCAAACTTTAATTGGATTCTAGATTTTGAGTAAAAAAAATCCAGTCTGTTGTATATATTGTGGTGAAAGTTTCATAAAAATCCTATAAAGCAACTTTTGTTTCTGTACAAGGTCTGAGTTTTCCCCTCAGCACTGCAGTGTTATTATTCCAGGCCACCGTTGTCAAGGCCTGGTGCATTTATAAAACTGCCGACGCAGCGAGTTCTCAAGCACGTAAGGTACCAAGGTGGTCGAGAAATACTCTGCTTCCTCGTTCCACAGAGACTCAAAGTAAATTTTCCATCCTGCCTCACAGATGAGCTGCTCCTCCTCTGAGAAGGAGGAAGACAGCAGGAAGGACAGTTGAAATGAGCCTCCACAGGGATGCCAGGATGTTCTGTGTGAGCACGGACACGTCTCCTGCGCCTCTCTTTGCCTTTTTCCTGCTCTAACTCACATTCACAGCATCTGCAAACAATGAGGATTCATGTCAGAAACAAGATTTCCCATAATTCTTGTCTATTTTACTTTGTCTGTTATACAACGTACAAATCGGTCTTATTTACACGAGGCTGTAATGACATCCTTGAACACTGGATGGCAGCACCGTTTTTTAAGTTGAAGCTGAAAGAGAAACACAAAGATGCTGCTGACAAATGACTCCCAAAGACTCCATCCATGATTTTATCTTATTGACAACATTGTTTGGTTGAAATAAAAACAAAGAAAAAGTAGTTTCAGCAGAGTACCCAGGACAGTCAGACAGTGTATTCATGGTGGAGGCGATGGGACTTCACTGCTGCCTCTGTCTAACAGATAAAGTTCCTTTCTCCATGATGGAGGTGAGGATGGTGCGAGGCGTCATGCAGGAGGGGTATCACTGAGGCAGTTCTATTCTTGGTGCACAATGGCTTTTGTTTAACTGCCACTTTTGACTCTCCACCACAGATTGATCTTCACAAAAGCAACATTTGTTTTTATTTTTAGTGTTTGGGACTCTCCAGGTTTGAATCTGTAAATTGTCTGTTCATGTTGTCCTCCATTCCAGCCAGCAAAGCCAATTGGGCCCCACATGGTTCCGCTCTCCTTAGCTTGTTTACATTAAAAGTGAGGTCATCTTGAACCCTCAAGACAGTGTGATGAACTTTTTTTTATCTTTGATATTTGAGTTTCACTAATGTCCATGGCAGACATAAAATCCTGTCCACCTTTGTCCACATTTGTCATGGAAGGAATCATAGATCAATATGTGGTTTGAGTCATCTGGACCCCAAAGATAGCGGAAGGGTTTTAAAGTGGGCAGAAAATGTGGGCCCCAAATGGGTTTGTCCGCATTGGCTTAAAGGGACATTCAGTGGGTTAGCTCCCTATGCTAGCCACCCGCCAGGTGAACTGCATAGCGAGTTCGCTATAGCGAGCTGGTGAGCTCCACTGTAGCATGCTAGCAAGCGCTGCTGTTTTGAGCTAGCGAGCTCCGCTGTCCACCAGGCAGATCGCTAGCATAGCAAGCTAATCCACTGACTCCCCACTTAAAGCCCCTGTCACACTAGGCTGCGATTCTACGGAGTTCACACGGCGTTATGAAATTTCTCAGAACTCTGTGGAAACGCAGGAAAATGAAGCGAAAATTGTTTCAATTTTCGCAAGATGGCGATGTCTCCACGATTTCACGGCGATTATGGCGTTCCTACGGCGCATCCGTGGCGTGCTACTGCGTTCCCACAGAGTTTTACTTGGCGTTTCACTGCGTTGTCACGGCGTGCTGACGGAGTTCACACGGCGCGCCAAGAGTTGTCACTGCGTGCCCGTGGCGCGTGCACGGCGCGTGCACGGCGCAGGTGCCAGATCGTCCCTATGACGTCACGGCAGCGTGTATATAGTCAGTCAAACCCGCACTGTTCCTGCCTGTTCCCCAAAGCATCATGACAGGAAAAAAAAGTCGAGAGAGGGCTACGAAAAAGCAGCCCCCCAACCCCACTGCACCACAGTCTCCTCAACATGCGGAAGTGGAGCTGCTTCCGCCTGACTCTCCATCCCCATCAAGGTCAAGCAGCCCTTCCATCCAGGCACAAAAGACGATGACGGACCTGACTCCTGCTGAGGAGGACGATATGGCTATCTCTGTATGATATCTCCGTGCAAGCGGCCCTGTCTACAGCTGCGTCCTTGTGGCGATTATGTGCGTCCTGAGTGCGCGCCTACGGCGCTGCTGTGGCGCTCTCGGCCTTCTCAGTGCGCTGCTATGGTGCTGCCACGGCGCGCACATCAGAACGCCATGAACACGCCGAGCCGAGCATGCACAAAGTACGCGCCGTGGCTCGGCGTCCATGGAGACACCACAGCGTCCACTGGAGATGTCACAGCGATGCTACGGCGCTCATGGCGACCTTACTGCGTTCACCTCAGCGTTCTGCATTTTTTGATGGACGCCGCGCGATCGCAGCGAGAACGCTGCCCTGGTGTGACAGGGGTATAAGTCAATGTTGGCAAACACAGGTGGGGCCACCACAGAAACTGCAGATAAACCCACTTTGGGTCCACATGTTCTGCCCACTTTTAAACCATATGGGGCCCACTTGATCTTGCTGGCTGAGATGCAGCAGAAAATCTGCCCTTTTTCAAAACAAAGATTCTTGTAATTCTAATGTTGTGTTACCTGATATCATTCCATTTATAAAGCCAAAAGCAATACATGTGACCATCACATTTCACTATGACCAAATCAAGCTAATTCAACTTTTTTGAACTATTGTTAATTCCTCACAATCCCTTTGAGTATTCCTCTCCAATACTGCTCTCTGACCATCACCCCCTCCCATTTCCAGAGTATGACTGGGTCCCCACATTCATATGTAATAAAGTGAGGGGACAGCCCCTTCCAAGAAAAGTCTGAGCCGCCAGCACCGCCCCCAGGCTGAAACACATTCTAAAACGCATTTTCTCAGCAGAGTTGACGTTGATTAGCAAAGAACTTGACACTCTTTCCTCCTCAGTGGTCCCTGTTTGGTAATTCACATGCACACCTGTTGAGGTGCATTCACACAAAACACGATTTGTTCGGTTGAGGCGGCCCGTTTTAAAGATCAGTCAATGGAATAGATGCGACATGAGGCGATCTGAAGCCGCACGAAACGATTTGAGCGAATTGGCCAGTCGCATGTGCCAATCAGGGACTCAGCCTTGGGTATGTGACGTTTTCAGGGATGTGATCAGTGGGTAGAACACTAGTCCAAGCAGAGTGTTTTGCCCTGAACTTCCATTTTGTTTCCTTTATTGTTGGAGCCGCAGGTTTGGAGAGCTTATCCAGCTACTTTGGGCGAGGAGCCGGGATACACTCCGGAGCTCACTCGCTCCATATCCCGGCAGGCAGAGAGGCGCGGTGGGGTGTAGAGGCTGCCAGCTCGGGCCTCATCGAGACATCTAAATATAGGAAAAAGGTCACCTAATTTTCTTTTTCCCACCTCGGGTTTATACGAGACAGAGAGCCCTAAAGCTCATCCACAGAGACACAGAAACACAGTGGAAGCGGCTGTCATGCAGACACAGCTCCTGTACTGGGAAAATCTTTTAATAATAATCAGATAAACCCAAACATGGAAACATGATTACCATTGTTTTTGTAGAAGTCCTCACAATAAATTAACCAGATTCTCAACATTCTCTGTGTCTCCATACGTTCTAAGGGACATATCCTAAATAAATCATCCTAAAACATCAGCTGGTAGCTCCTCCCACACGCAGCAGTGGTGTCAAGCTCAGGAACAAATTTTTTTGACTTGGGACAAGCAGCGAATTTGGGCAGGCGGGATGCGTTTGGTGTGAATGCACCTTTTAAAAAACTACAGCGCAGCAGTTCCTAGTTCTAGTATAAATGCACCAGTGTGGAAGAAACTCAGCTTTTCATTTACCAGTCACAATCTTCCTGCAGACATCTTTCGGGTCACAGTGGGGCCTCGTGAACTTCAAATTCCAGATCAGAATCTGGGTCAAGGCTGTAAGGGGCATCCATCTTTGAAAGGCCGGCTCTAGGATGATGTCATGAAATGGGCGGCACCCTCAAGGAGTGATAGGCGGAGCTTCAGATATCAAGTCGTCTTACTTCCAGGGAGGAAAATAACTCTTTTTTTTTTTTAATGTTCTTTAGTGTGCCAAAGGTAATATATGACCATATATATCTATATAGTTGTATCTAAAAGACTTAAGAAAATCCTGATATAAGCCTTTTAAAGCTAAACAAAGAAATGAGTTTCATATTTTCGTCATTTAACTTCATCTGTGATAACTTTTTCATCACACTTTCTTCTGGGTGATGTTTAGCCGTCCACCAATTCTGATGGTCTCAGAAGATCCTCAGAGCAGAAGTCTGACTGTTGCTTGTGACGTCCAGGACGTGGTGTGGTCCCACCCATGGAGTTGTGGAAGTTTCCAGGATCTTCTCAGGAAATGGAGCTTTGGAGCTGATCCCAGTTGGACCCGTAAAAGACTTTTATTCTGTGAGAGTTACATTCACACAATATAATTCTCATTTAGGTTTTCCTAGGGAGGAGCAGAATTAAAGCTGGAGACAATCAGTGACAGAGCTCTGTGTGGACCAGAGGCTACGGATCTTTGATAGCAGATGGTTTTCATGTAACTTTGCTATATTTATACACCATTCTCCTGAAGGATTCTTTCTGAAGAGACCAAACATCTTCCTGTGGGTGTGCAGATTATTTAAAAAGTATTCAAAACTAGTTTCCAAATTCAATCTAAGATGTTTCTGGTCAGGCAGGACCTGGTCGTGTCTTCTATAGATGATATTCAGTGTAGGAGAGTTCAAATCGATGATGTTATGATTGATTTCTCGTTTGTAAGTGAGTGAGTAATTAGTGAGGAGCTGATTATGTTTCAAGTTCATAAACCAGCAACCAGAGCTGCCTGTGGATCGGCTCACACAGATACAGGAGTACGGTGTCCCTGAGGGGCCAAACTGGGAGATGCACAAAGAGGCAGCCTCGCAATCAAAAAAGGAAAACGATTCCCAGCTCCTCCACTGGCTTTCCCAAATAGATGGTCATTTCTGCAGGGATAATGGAAGACCCTCCCCTGGTCGAAGCCGGACGTCTGCCGAGGGTGCACTCAGGGTCCATGCGGCACGAGCCCGCGCGGCACAGAAATAGACTGCGGGTAAATGCGTCCATGCATGAGAGCGGCTGCACGCTCTCTCTCCTCTTACAGTAAAGAATGCCAGAGGGAGATAATCAGCTTTCTGGCTTTTATCACCGAAATGGAGCTCCCCCTTTTTCCGGAGACGGCTTCGATACCTCCAGCATTTTCTCTGCAAGACGCGTCGATCAGACGCTAGGAATGCATTGACTCACTCCACCAATTACTAAGTGTTAACTTCCCTCTCCAGCTTTTACCTTTCTCTCCCTTTTCTCACATCATTATGTCAAACGTGTTCACCTCCCTGCGGCTCTCCTGCCTCATCTCCCTGTAATCACCCCGTCTGACCCTCCACCTTTTGCCCCCATCCCATCCGATCACTCTCCTGTCACTTCAGCGTCCCTTCCACGATCCGGCTGACATTTCCGCAGTCACGTTACGCGGAGGGGGGGGTTCTGCCCTCTGATGCCCCCACAAACGCGGGGTTGGGGGTTCTCATTAATGTACAGCCTTTTGTTCGAGAGCGTGGCTTTGAACGAGCGCGTTTCGTTGAATATGCAAGAGCAGACGAGGCAGAGGACTGAAAGAGCATCTAATTACATGTCAGTCTTGGCCTGTGGATGAGGGGGATTGAGCAGGGCGTGCTTTGTTGATAACCCTCCACAAAGCTTTCATAGAAATCTCCGGGCGCCCCCATTCTGCCGCACGGCTGTGTGTGCGTTCAGACACTTTTGCCCCACCAGGACTGCCAATTCTGGGACACGCCGCGGCCCCCAGCGCTCCCTCGGCTGTCTGTCTGGGTTATATTAGACCCCGATATATTGACCCGGAGAACGAGCTGAAGCTTGGCTTGTGTGACTCCTTGAGGGGTAGATAACTGGATGTTACACAGCAGCTGAGCGGTGGATCTTACTCACACGGCGCCTGGATAACAAGGCTGACTCTGCCGGAGAAAAGCTCGGCGGTGTCTAGGTAAATAGAGAGTGCCTTAGCAACAGCAGAATGTGGGTGTCGAGCTGCTGCTTCACTCTGGGGAGATGTTGGTGGATGGAATAGTGGGTGTGAGAAGGAAAAGGTCTCCCATACATATGCATGTCTGTTCCTGGTCACTGAGAAGGTTCCGTCTATTACAGAACTGGAGCCTGAGGGAAACAGGTTTCAACTCATATGTTCATAATATATTCAAGAAAGTTTTACAGCTCGACAGACGGAGCGATTTTTTTTTTAAAGTTATTTTTGTGGAAAAAAAAAATCAGATTTTCAGTTTGATCGGTTCTGCTTAAGCCCAGGTGCTGAACATCCAAACATCTGGTGCTTTTGGAAACGAGGACAGGTGTCACATCCAGACTTTGGTGCTTAACTGGGTCGAGTTCCTCCTGAATTCCGACTTGTGTACGGGGAGCTTTAACTTGTTTAATTTGTGTGGAAGCAGGAGCTTTTGGCAGTTCGTCAGCGACCCGGCTGCGAGCTGAACTAGTGAATCCAAAGCCTCGGCACACAGATATCTGACGAACAGGATTTTAACACTGTTTCATCTCTCATTCCCACTCCTGCAGCAGCAGATCTCTGACACGCTCTCCTGCAGAACTGGGGCGGCGTCTTTAATGAACCAGATCAGATCTAAACCCAGGAAACCCCAGCAGAGCTTCAACAGTGGGACAAATATCAACATGCCCTCTTCCTCCAGAGGCCGGGGCATTTCTGAAGCTTTTTAGAGGGAATTCCTGTGCAGGGACTTTTTCTCGCCTCAAGTGGGATTTTTGATCTGTGGATTAGGGGTCCCCAAACTACGGCCCACAGGCTCCTGCCTCCACATCTGGCCTGGCCCCCCAAACACTATATGAGACTTGTGATCTTTTTTTTTTCTCAATCTGGCCAATCGAGACGCTCATAGAACATGACTTTTTATTCTGTAGTCTGAACTATGACAGGATAGAATATTTATTTATTTAAAATGTTTTAGCTTTAATTATTTTGTGAAAATTACATAAAGGAACTAGAAAAGCTGCATTACCAGCAATAATGCTAGTGGGATTTTGCTTAAAGTAGTTGCTGAAGCTTTTTGCTGAAATTTGTGAAGCAGTTTACTTTAATTGTTGTAGGGATTTGCTGAAAATGCAAAATCTATTTGCAAAATTTGCAGTAAGAAATTTTGTTAAAAAACTATGAAAAAGTGCTGAAGTTGACCTAAATAAAAAATAAAATGTGTAGGAAAATGGTTTAAAAATCCCTAATACATGCCAAATCGGCAAAATATTTAGTGTGTTGCTTTAATATGACTGGAAAAAAAATCCCCAAAAATCTTAGTAGATGCTAAATTAGTCAAAAAAGCTAGCATGTTGCTAAAATATTAGCTAAACACCAATATAGCCCAAAATTCCTCAGTAAACTAAATTAGTCAAAAGTGTTAGCCTGTTGCAAAAATAGTAGCTAAACTCTAAATTAGCCGAAGAAAACTTGAAAATATAACGCATTAGCCAAAAATGTTAGCATGTTGCTAAATCATTAGCTAAACACCAACTTATTTTGGAAAATCGCTATAAAAAAGAAAACATAACCCAATATTAGATTTAAAGGCTTGAAATTTGAAGACTTTCTCATTATTTCATATGGAGCTAATTTTGCTCAATATTTTAAAAACAATAAAGTTTATGAATATACCAGCAGTAATGTCCTGAACAAGCTGAAGGTTTTAATACTGCGGTAAGACTGCTGAAATCGCTAAAAGTGTGATAGAGTTTTTATGTGCTGAAAAATGTACAGAAAGTAGCAGGAGAATCACAATGAATGCATCCTTAACATTCACACTATTGCTTAAAATTTGGCTATTTGTGGCTTTCTGTAAAACCATAAATGTTGACGTTTAGGCTGTGAGTGTTACACAGCTTGTTAGCCCACATCAGAGAAGAAAACGGTGATGTGGCCCTCACAAGAAAAGGTTTGGGGATTCATGCTGTAGATAGATCCTGTTTTTTACTAAACATTTTATGAAAAAATGGATTTTAGATCAGATTCAGAGCAAAAATCCTGAAAAAAAGCCTAAAATGTGACAGGATGCGTGGCACTTTTCTGATGAATGTTTCCGTGCGAGCCTTCTCTGCGTTGTCAAAGTCCCACTCGCTGGTCTGAGGTGAGCGCGCTGCATTCACAGCATCATCAGAGGAAGCGAAAATAATATATAAAGATGCACGGATGTAATTTTTCAGTCGGTGTGATACTCTGGAAGAAATGCCTGAGAGTCATTTTCAGTTAATAGAAAATGACACCTGAGCAGGAGTGAAATTAAAGTCTGCTCATCCATGCACGTCATCTCCAGAGCAGACGTGATCTGGTGAAAGGGTGAGCCTTCTGCGCAAATGAAGATAAACAGATGTACTTTCCTTTTTAAGAGAAAACAGAATCTGTTCTGACTCCTCTCTGTATACTGGTGTGAGTTTCAAAACATGTTAGAAAACAGAAGTTTTATAAGAATAATAACGTTTAGTTTTTCTGCTGGTGCGCACTTTGGAATCAGCATCTTTCTGGACCATTATCTTGAAAATCCAGAATGAGAACTAAATAAGTCACAAATCTGCACAATGTGAATAGTAGTCCATGTACCAGGTGTCTTTTTATCTAAATAACAAAAAAGAAACAAAAGAAACCTTTTTGTAAAAAATGTCTTATCTCCAAATATTTTTATTATATTTCTTATCTTTATGCAAGTAATTGTTTTTTATTTATTAAACCGTGTCTATCTTTACTCCGTTGATATTCTGGGGATGCGTAATGACATCACTCTCAGAGGAAAACTGCGTAAAAGCATCCTCTCAAGTGTTAAGTTGTATTCCCACCAAACAAGATTCGCTCAACAAATTCCCGTGCCGCCCCCTCACTGCTCGCCGCCTGTCAAAAAATATGTTAGCTACCAGCCAATGTTTCAACCCTGACATGGAGCACTGTTTGTGTATATGTCCAACCCGGTCTCAGTGAAATGCGTACATATTCCACGACTTTGGAAATACCGTGCATAATATACGTGAAACACGGTTTTTGCGTTCATATAATACGCACGGTTCTGCACGCGTTAAATGTCTTTTCCACATTTGACACACCCCCTGGTGGACACGTGTGTTACGCCCCGTTAGGTCTAGGGGTGTGAGGCGTAGCATAAAGGTAAAATAAAGGAAAATAAAAACAAATGTCTCCATAAAATTATAACAAATTTATTTGCAACAATAAACAAACCAACTCAAAAGTGAAGCTAAAATCTTCAGGGTGAACCAAGGCCAAAATAACAAACAAAACCCCAACTAACTCAACCCAGGGAGCTTACCTGCAAAAGAAACAGTAAAAGAATGACAAACACTAACCTCCTTGGACTAACAGAAACAGGAGAAAACATTTACTAAAGAAAATGGCGGTTCACCCCTACAGCTTTACATAAACTAACACAAAACTACACATACAAACTACAAAGAACAGAGTAGGACCAAAACAAAACACCAAACAAACTACAAAGTGTGCACAGAAACTAAAACAGGTGGAGAAGAGCACTGAGCTGCAGTGGAGACTGTTTGCAGCCCAGCTCCCTTCTCCTGGGCTGGAGGTCCTCATGCTGCTTTTAAAGATGGCTCCACCTGGATTGGGCCAATTGGAGCCACGCCCTCCAGCACCACACTTGAAAGAAATCAAAGAACAGACACACAAACAAAGATCCACAAAACACAAAGAGGTCCCACTCTGACCAAAACACAGAACAAAACCAAATACGGCGACAGCCATAACAACGTGATCAGAGACAGCCGCACAAACCGTAACCGTAATCCTAACCTTAACCAGCATTTTCAAATGCGCCAGAGGTCATCTAACCTCGTGATCAAAACGAAACCTAAAAACCGTGCATATGATACACCGTTGCAACCCAGCGAATCATATGCACGCAAAAACTGCGTTTGGCGTATATTATGCACGGTATTTCCAAAGTTGTGGAATATGTATGCATTTCACTGAGATTGGGTTGCAACGCCACTTTAAAATGTATGGAAGGTTTATTTATTGGGAATAGTTCTATAAAAGCATCACTGTGTCTGGTTTATGAGATTATTCAAATATCTCTCATTCCAGGGACTGTGTCTGGATGACAGCCGCTTCCACAGTGTTTCTGTGACTCTGTGACTGAATTTGAAGACTGTCCGCAGCAGCGACGTAACCATCTGCATCTGTACCGTTAACTTAACACTGAAACTGGCCGCCTCCTCCTGTTAGCTATGTTTGCAACATCAGTGATGAAACGACATTTATCCTAAAAATACTGAATCAAAGAATTCTGGAGTTGGATTTGGTGGAGCAGATGAGATGGAGGTAGTGGATGGAGAGTGAGATAGTGTGTCAACACTCACTCCAAGCAGCTTCTGACCAGAACCCACAGCGAAGACTCCAGAAGGTTTCTGTGAGGGTGGGTGATCGTGTTCTGGACCACAGAAGCAGATCATTGCTAACACATGCACTGTTCTTCTCCCAGAATTTACTGTTGTTTTTTTTTTTTAACTGGCTGACTAGAAAAGCAGGTGGATACGCTGAAGTGGACCATTCAAAGTTACTGCATGAGTCAGGAGGGTCACACAATAGTAACGTTTCTGGCCGTCCTACCCAAACTAGTCCAAACATTTGAGAAAAAATGTTCATCATACATCCGATGATGGTACTTACTCGTTTTGTGAATAGTCTGATAAAAAAATAAATACAAAATCTGGAAATAAAGCTTTTGACACCAGGATGTGATCATTGGTTAGCGCCCCCTCATGGTTGTTAGCTTATAGCACCTGGTGGTCACATGGGTCTTTTCTTCAAGGACTGACCAGATAAAGCCTGCTTAGCTCTAGAAATCAGATGAACTCAAGTGTCCAGAGTTACACAGCATCACTTGATTATTATTTATTCAAAGGTAAATAATTATTGATCCACAACCTCTTCATCAAAGTCACTCATTCAACAATTACAACGTTCAGCTCTTTTGGGAGATTGATGCTCAACTTTGTAACTATTCATCATCTAAAATTATTTAAACAAAACTTTTTTTTAAATTCCATTAAAAAATGATGGAAGATTTATCTTAAAAACTTGAAACCAAATTTAAATTCTCAAGAAAACCTTCAACTAGAAAGACCCCTCAAGTATCAAATAACTCTGCAGACATTGACACGCTTTGGGAAAAGTCCCACGACTGATACAGTGACTGTGTGGGTGTGTCACAGAGGAACCAATCGGTGTTTTTAAGGAAGCGCATCAACCAGCAGTGTTGCCAGACTTTGGTGTCAATTTGGTAGTTTAGTTCGTTTTAATATGAGTCTGAGCGATCTTTTATCTTGAAAAAGAAATGACCGGATCCTCTCGGTTTCTGTCTCACTTGGATGCTACATCAGGTTTAACAGAGAATTCCTGCCTCTGATGGGCGCCCAGCTTCCAGCTGCTCACCGGTTCTCACAGAGCGCTGCTTTCCCTGCGCACCTGTGAGGGAGATTTTATTTCACTGAATGTTTTATAAATGTGTTGAATGAGGTGTTTTAATTAAGTTTATTAATAGCTTAATAGTGTTTTAGGCTTTTTGGCCCCCTTATTTGAAATTACAGTAATCGTTTTCTCTTTTAAAGGTTATGATTTGTTCAGCAGGACCTCTTGAAGAGACACAACAACTATGTCAAATATTATTATGTATACACATGTTCATTTAACCAGTATATCAGTGGAGTTTCTTAACTTGGTTGCCAGCAATGGTGTTTTCTGTCCAGGAAGAGTCAGTATGGAGTGACACAGCATCGTATCGATTTACAGGAACGATTTGATTTGATTCACTAAAGCCTGAATCGATTCGATTACAGTTTTTTCTATTCTTCTAATTCTGAGTTTACACATTTGTTTAGAAATACATTAACAGGGACGTGCTCAGGAATTTTGAGGGGGTCAAAGTTGGAGAAGGTCAATAAAAACACATTTTTTATGCTTTAAATAACAAAGAAATATTTACTTATAAATATTTTCATATGCATAATACATTTAATTTAAATAACTACACAGCTCTATGACCTGTGTTGGTAAAGGAGATACAAGTGTTATTTTTTTATGTAAACAATTTATTGTCATAGACTTGGAAAACATCCAAAGCATTAAAACACTGCAGGCTCTTTATTTTGACATTGGGCTCCAGGCAGAATCAACATGAATCGAGTTTAATATAAATTGTATTATTTCAAACACAGATCCAACAATTTTCATCCCTAGAATGCTGAATTATTATTTAATGTCATTATCAGCTGCTGCTGTGAGGATTTAGTTTGGTGTTTCAGTGGAGTTTCAGTCTAATTCTGTCTCCCGTCAGTCACTTGTTGATCCTCTACAGCTGTTTTCATTTCTGTTTATTGTTTTCAGTGTATAAAAGTGTCTGATGTTTCATTTCTACATTATCAGGTCATCCGTGTTTCCTCTCTTTATTTCTCCATGAGTTTCTGTCCTGTTTTAATATATTAAATGTTTATATTTCTTCCATCAAGCCCAGTTTCCTGCATTTTGGGTTTAAACACATTTTCCTGGTTCTGACAGTTGAACCCAAAGTGACTCTTGTTCTATATTCACAGACTGCTAAACTCTCTTTTACATCCTGTCCTCTAAACATATAATTTTGTTATGATTTCAAAGATTTATACAAAAAAATCGAGAAACTGAATGAAACAGAATTTTAAAGAAGGCTATTTTAATGATTAAAATGTTACATAAAACAGATTTATTGAATTTCAAGCCATGAACTCGTCATAAAAAGGGTTCTTTTATTTTGAAAATCCCCCTGGTATTTTATCTTGTACTACCGAACTTCCTGTCTCTGCACAATGTATGTTGACTTGATTCTCCACACTCAGTCATCTGGCTTAACTAGAAACGGACTCCTGGACTAATCTGGAGTGTTTTTTTCTCATTTATAACCATATTTAAGCTCGTTGAATGTCACGTCTCTTCAGTTCAAAGAGGAAAAGCAGAAGTTTCTCTCTCTCTCTCTCTCTTTGAGTCCGAGTGGAGTCGAAGTACCGAACACCCGGGGGATTTTGTAGCAACGTTTTTTTCTGTCTTTTTTAAATCACTAGTTAATTAATATAAATACAAATAGCTTAAAAAATAATATAAAATAAAATAACAGGGCACAAGGGCAGTTTTTATATGAGGCAAAAAGAGCAGGTGATCAAGCACCCTCAGGGCCTTATGTGTGCACATGCCTGTACATTAATAATCTACTATATGATTTAAATATGTTTATATTAGTGTGATAAGGGTTCACATACTGTAAAATGTATTAGTTAAATAATGAGATTGTAAACATGGTTTCTCAAGAGGAGAAACTAACAAAAAAGTTCTGATCATTAACATTGTAAACATTGTTCTGCTTCTCCTGGATAGAGTTTCAGTTTGTCCACAAGGTGGCGATCGCGCTATAACATTACACCTTATTACAAAAGTAGAAGAAAACATGAGTGAAACAACAATGTATTAGACCAGAAATGGTCTCTTAAAAAATATAGTATTAAACCAGGCGTTAGCATTAGCCGTCCTATGGAAATTCCATTAAATGTTAGCATCAAGCTAGCTAACTTTAGTTTTATGTGCTAAATCGATCTATATTTTTATGTATCGATTACAGAGGCTTAAATCGATTCAAATTGATGAAATGATTGTTTTTAACCCAGCCCTAGCATCAAGTTTAGTAATGAGCCAAAACGCCTCACAAGGCCTCATCTACCCATCAGCAGTGGTCACACCTGTTTTCAGAGGGACCTTTTACTGTGGCCAGTCTAAGGCACACCTGTGCATTGATCCTGCTGTCTTATCAATATCTTCACCTGTTAGCTGGGATTGATTATCTCAGGAAAAAATTGCTTAGTATCGCAGATTTAGAAATATTTGTAAACAATATTTAAGAAAAAATATTATTTTTGTGTTTGTTTATAAGCGTTTCAGATCTTTCAAATGGCAGCAAAAATAAAAGTATTAAGTTAAATTTTTAAGTGTTAGTTTTAGTTTCTAAAATGAGGTAACAATTTTGGGAAAAAGACTGTCAGTAGATAATAAATGAGGCACTGCAGTTAATTTGCGCTTCTATTAACCTTTTTTGTCTTGTCTTTGATCATTAAAATGCCAGCAGTCAAATGTCATTTCAACGAGATCAAAAGGTCACGATGCGAACCGATAACACTCTCCTTCCCCTCAACCAAATCCCAGGTCAGGACAGGAAAGGTGAGATGCATTTCCCATTTTCATCCCATCTGTAGTCCACTGATTGGAGCAGGATTTTACCTCGTCGGCAACAGGCTGCAGCTGTTCATACTTTGACTTATATGAAAACAAGCGAACAAGGGAGGATTTTACTTCAACAAATGACCGACTTGACCAGGACGTTCCAACAGATAAGATGCAATCACGTTTGGAACGGATGAGGAAAATGTCAAGTTTGAATCCAGAATATCAATGAGACGACCGCACAAATGTCCAAAGGACACAGAAACGAACATGAGACAAGCCTTTCTGCATCATCTCTTTTCAAGCCTTTGGTGCTTCTGCGTTCCTCTGCAGATGAACCCACAGGACGAGACGAGGTGTGAAGCCTTTCAGAGACGTCACCACTGCAGACGCAGATCAAAGCGGAAGGTTGCAGCAAAGTTTCGGAGAATGGCCCCCGCCTCATTACATCCACGCCTTTCATGTTTAAAGTTGATGAAACAGAAAGTTATGCCCCTGTCTTCCCATCATTAACGGGATTCGGGGGAACTAAATCCATTTAGCCGGTTATCTGCTTAATTATTCAAGACAGGAGAAGTGATGACTTGACACATCATTCCACACACCGCAGCGCTTTCATCCTGTATTCAAATCTTAATTACTATGAAAAAGAGTTGTTTTGAATAAAATGAAGATGAGAAACAAGTCTTTCATTCAAACAGAAGGAATTTGGAGCTGGAGTGAAAGAAGCCAGCACTCCACGAGGCTGTGGAAAACCCTCGATTAGCTCTTCTATAGAAACTTCAGGATTTATTCGGGAGTTTGTGAATCCTCTGGTAAACTCACTTTTGCACTTTGAGGTTTGACCGGATCACTGAAGCAACTGAAGTCCGTCTTCTGTAATGAGCTACTCTGTCAGGATCATTAGAGATCATCATCCTGTTGCATCAACCAAATATGAAGTAGCTGACACTCCTGTTAGAACCTCCAGGTGAACCTGAGAATTTAGAGAACTCTACAAACTTAATGATTGATATTCTCTTCTGTAATCAATACAGATACTTTTTTTGGATTAGGTCCAAATTCCCACCCTAATCCCGAACTACCCAGTGCAGGACTATCTAGTGCCCTGAATTTTCAAATCGATTCAGACACCATGTTCACTTCTAAACAGTGGATATGACATCATCGATATAGGAAGTGAAAATCTAGTCAATGATGGTCAGAAGAAAATAGATTGATGACAATGGTTTATTTGATGGAGAAGCTGCTGGAAGTCCAGGACGGGGAAGAGGTCCAGGTAGGTCAAAGGTGTAGGGAGTCTAGGAAGGGGCGTGGTCAGGACAAGGTGAAGGGTTCCAGGCCAGCAGGGACTAAAGACAGAGAACAGAATGATTGGATTAGGATAGCGTAACAGGTCAGGGTCACAGACTCAATACCA
Organism: Oryzias javanicus; assembly: GCA_003999625.1. Classification (NCBI taxonomy): domain Eukaryota; kingdom Metazoa; phylum Chordata; class Actinopteri; order Beloniformes; family Adrianichthyidae; genus Oryzias; species Oryzias javanicus. The sequence goes on from CM012447.1 coordinate 3,386,275, forward strand.
CTGGAGATTAGCAGACGGTCTGAAATGCTGCTGGCGTGATGAGTTGCAGGTGTGCCAGGATGCCCTGCCTCATTCTGGACACCTGTGGAGGAGAGATAGGGAGAGGGCGAGCAACAGAACCAAGAGGAAAACGCCAAAAAGACACAGGAGAGGGCAGCAAAGAGGCAGGAACTGTCAAGGCCTGACAAATACAAGCATTCTACAACAGCTATTAATGAATCCATTGAGTTCTGAGGATGAAATGTGAATAGTTTGTTAAAAAAATATTTTAACGCAACGCATTGTTGTCTATATTCGCTATGGGTATCAATAAATTATTATTTTTTTGCAAAGACTTCGTCAGTTTTTGTAGATTTGGACAGCATTACAAAATGGCGAACGCACTTTAACCCGTGTGCTATCCTTGGTATGTTGACGTTGGGACAGAGCGCTGAACTTTTTATTTTCAGTGATTTTTGATTTTCACTGGTGTCCATGGGAGATATGAAATCCTGTCCACCTTCATCCACCTTTGTGGATCATGTGTCAATGTACGGCTGGGGTCATCTGGACCCCATAAGATAGCACTAGTGGTGAAGGAATTCAGACACAGCCTTGGATTTTCATCCCACATTGTTGTTGGCGGGCTGATGGACAGCTGGAACAAACAACATGCCAACCCCGTCCTGTTTCTTTGTCAAAGGTGTCGTATAATCAATGAGACCCCACAGAAATCTGCTGAGTGTCTCGTTACCGTCGTCAGTTTCAGAAAAAGCCCAGATGTGTTGCTTCTGTCTGAATGAACTTTTTCTCCTTAATAAACTTTTAGCACAAAGAGGTCATCTTTTGTATTCTGGAACTTTCTTAGGGAGTTTATTTAGGACAGATAATTCAAGTTGGGGGTGAGCAACTCCGCCTTAATGCATTGTGGTACATTGTTAATAAGATTTAAGTGCATTCGTAACTGTTGTAATTATTGCCTGTTTTGAGAAATTCTATTCATTTTTGCTGCAGCAGCTAAAACCAAAAGTAACCATTTAAAATTTAGCTATAAATGTAAAAAACATTGTATTTGGAATATTTTTCTGCTATAATTTAAAGTTGAGATGAAGTAGTGATCCCGCCCTTTGCCTTCCGGGGCTGCGGTTCCAGCAACCTTGTGACCCCAAATAAGAATAAAGCAAGTTGAGAAAATGGATTTTACGTTCTGACAGCTCGCTCATCAGCTGCCTACAATGTGCAGAAGTTAATGATCCCCCAGTCTGACCTGAGGTGGAGATAATGCACGCTGACAGTGCTGCAATGTGTTATGACTTGACTCACACGTTTACACTCAAAACTGGCCATGTGTCAAACTGAATGCAGCTGGCATAACTACTCCACGCCAGATGGTCCCTTTTCTAAGCGCAGTGCCTCTTTCGGCCCAAACATCCCTGCTGTCTGTGTCTGTTCTGTGCAGAAACTCTTCAAGAATCCCTTTTATCATAAACACACCGTAAGACAAGACATCAAACTATGTTCATGCTGTCGTGCTGCATTTTTAATTGCTGAACTTACAGATTGGTGTCTTTGTCTGGCAGGCTTCCCACAGATCTACAGTGGCTGTGTGGAGCTTGACAAATGTCATTAGTCTACTGTGATAATGGCCAGATCATGTAGATGTCTCTGTGAGTCGAGTGGCAGTAATGGCTGCAGCTTTATTCCTTCTTTCAATATAGTTTACACATTTTTCAAGGCTAAGCAATCTGTTAACTAGAATAATAATGCTAGTGTGAATGCGATGAATGAGATGCTGAAGCTTTCAGTTGAAAATTGCAACGCAAATGACTGTAATTGCTGCAGAGGGATGTACGGAAAATGCAAAAACTATTTGCAAAATGTAAAATTTGCTAAAAGATGGGGAATTTCATTAAAGAACTATGAAAGAGAGCTGAAGATGACCTAAATTTTCTTAATTTTTAGTAGTAAAATGGCCAAAAAAATCACTAATACATTCCAATTTTACAAAAAAAATTAGTGTGTTGAATAAAATATGAGCTAAACTCCAAGTTAACTCAAAAAACTTTAGCAGATGTCAACTTAGCAAAAAAGGAAAAAAAACTAGCTTGTTGCCTAAATACTAGCTAAACTTCAAAATAGCCTAAAGCGCCTCAGGAAACCAAATGAATCAAAAACGTTAATCTGATGCTAAAGTAGAAGCTGAACTCTAAATAAACCTAAAAAACCTCAAAGATAACAAATTAGCCAAAAACGTCCCTTTATCCAGTGATCAGCAAATAAAACGCACATTTTAGATGTAGAATACCATATATCTTCCAGTTGTGTCCCATATATATATATATATATATATATATATATTATATATATATATATTTATATATATATATATTTAGTAAGTTTATTAAATTGCTTACCCATGCTGTTGACAACTGTGGTCATAGATGTCACTATCGGTCTTCGTCCAAGTATCTCTTCCATTTGGGAGAAGTGCTTGAAGGTAGTTTGGCCTTTTCCACCCTCGCCACTTTTCCCGCTTCCTCTATTCTGACGTATTCCTGCTTGAGTGTTTTCCACTTTAAGCATAACATTTCCCAGGGCTTGTGGAAGCCTGCTTCCTTCATTGCCCTTTCTAGGTCTTTGTAAATTGTAAATGGTGGCATTTCGATGCTGCTTTGAGTCAAGTATTTTTGTGATTTCTTTGTCTTTAATTAAATTTAAAAAATAGCTAGTCTCCTCATTAGTCCAAACAGGCCGCGCTGTCCCTCCTGGCTCCTTCTGCTTCCTGTCCGAAACGCCGCATTTCCCCATACACTCCTCTGTTGTGCCAGTTGATTTCAGGAGTCTAACTTACTGTTTTTGACTTCTCTTGATGGTGTCTTTGAATCGTAGGCGAGGTGAAACTCTCTTCCTATCAGCAGTGGGCAGCTGTGAAAAGAGGATCTGCTTCGGAATCCTGTCCGATTGAATCCTCATGAGGTGACCCGGACACCCAAGATTCCTTCAAATCAAAAGGTCTTCCATAGATCTAGAATTTCCGTGTTGTAAATATATTTATTCACATTTCATCGAGGAAACTTTGTGGCCAAACCCTGTTTGGCTTTCTGAGGAGTTCTGGTCCACTCTTCTTTACAAATGATCTCTAAATCATTCGGATTTGGTGGTTGTTGATTGATAATTCTGAACTTCGGCTCTCTCCAAAGGTTTTTGGAAGATTGAGGTCCAGAATCTGCCTGGACCACTCCATGATCTGATTCTTCTTTAGAAATTCCTTGGTTTCTGGGTGTATGTTTTGAGTCATGATCCTGTTGGAGGACCAATCCTCCCATCCAAAAGGTGAAGTAGCTCTGTGCAGATACCCCCACCAAAGCATAATGTTCCCTCCTCCGTGCTTAAAAATGGGATGGTGTTCTTGGGGTCATAGGCAGCATCTCTCTTTCTCCAAACATGACGGGTTGAGTTGAGGCCAAACAGCTGCTTGTTGGTCTGATCTGATCACAGCACTGTCTCACAACCACTCCCCTAAGTCACCTATAGGTGTTCACTGGTAAACCTCAAACAGACCTGCCACGGTTTGACAGTTCCCTGTCTCTCCTGGCCTCATCTGCTGTTTTTAGTTTTGTATTCACAGGTGTTCAGAATTCATCTGTGAAGAGAATACCTCTCCAGTGGGCCAGATGCCATTGAATGTGACCATTTGCCAACTCAAGACCGTTATGGCAACAAACTGCTGTTAGGTTTAGACCCTGATAAGTACGACGACCGTGCAGATGAGCTTCCCTGAGACGGTTTCTATGGAAATTCTTTGGCTATGCAAACCAGATATATCAGGAGGTTTTCGGGTGGTCTTGGAAGTGACCATGGTACATGTGGAGGTCCTGGGCTGCTGTGTACACATAACCTTAGTCTCTGAACCGGTTTTAGAGATGATTTACAATAGAGCAGCAGGGTCACCAACGTGGTGCCCGGGGGCACCAGGTAGCCCTCAAGAACCCCACAAGGTGCCCTCAGGGCTCTTTTAAAAATAGTGAAACTCACATGTGAGCTGCATCTAAAATTAAATGTTATTCTGTTGCATATTTTTAAATTATACTTAAATGACATAGATTTAAAAATGAAAAGGTCTTAAACATATGTTCATGATTTGTGAACTTTAGATAGATTTAGGTGACCTCTGACCTAATCCACTTCAAAGATCATTAATTTTGTTAAAATACTGAAGATTTGGTCATTAGTTCATAATTTGAAAAGATTTGTTTAAAAATGTCTAAGTTGATTTTTCTTTAACCTTACATTATTGATAAACATTGAACAACGTAGAGAAAATAGGGAAACTTTTCCCATGAAATGTTGTGATGTAAGAGATCATCTGAAAATGTAACAATTACTGAGATTAATTAAGTGCTGAATTTTGATCTTTGTTTCCTAGCTTGTTGTTATTATTGATAATTATGGTGAGAAATCATTGTCTTTACATAGAAAAGTATCATTATTCATTATTAATAATGTATAACAACAACTAAATTGGTTGTTTCAAAATGGTAGCCCTTCGCATGACTCAGTATCTGTGAAGTAGCCCTCCGTTTTACAAATGTTGGGGACCCCTGCAATAGAGTAATGAACATTCAATTTATAATAGTGGTCTTTTATTGTAGCCAGTCTAATGTTAGGTTCATACTGGACGTGGAAGCGGAGCGGAGTGTGCACGGCATCCACTCTCTCCTGCAATTCACACCAGACACGTATTTTTCCACAGGTCGACAGGGCCTTCTGCTACACCACGTGTCAAAGTCAAGGCCCGGGGGCCGCATCTGGCCCTCCAGATCATTTTATATCATTGTTATTAATGACCCGATGTTATCTTGCACTTATTTCTAACTTGTATAATTTTGACAAAATATAATTTTATGGAGAGTAAAATATTGAAAGTTATTTAAGGTTTAAATTGATTTTTTCTGGAATAAAATTCCCACCTTTTTATTATTTATTTTTATGTTAAAAAGTTATGGTTTTAAAGTTTTAAAAATTGACAATCTACTAGCTTTTTGGACTATTTTGGCATTTACTAAGATTTTTTAGGCTGTTTTAGCTAATTTAGGCTTTTCTTTTAAAGTTTTGGATAATATTTACATGCTTTCCAGCTGTTTTGGCTGATTTACGCTTTTTTCAGGACATTTTGAAGTTTAGCTATTTTTTCAGCCACATGCTAACTGACTAACTAACCTAACTTTTTTTAGTTCTTTTTTAGGCTTTAGGCTAATTTGGCATTTAGCTAATATTTCAGCTGGCTATTAACTTCATGGATTTCAGCTATCAGCTTCAGCGTATTTAGCTAACAATTTTGGCATTTACAGCAGCAAAATTCAGCTTACAGCATTCACACTAGCACTATCGCAGGTAATCATCATTATGACTAAAAAGTTATGCTTTTAATTTAATTTTAATTTAATTTGAGTGTCTTCAATAAATGTTTATCCTGTTCGGCCCGTGACCTAAAGTGTGTTTTGGATTTTGGCCTCTTGTGCAATTGAGCTTTACACTCCTGTGCTAGAGCTTAAATGTTCTTTTTGCCATCATGGTAAAATATTACTCCATGTTTCTATTAAGAAGAAGCAAGTAGTCAATAGACCTACACTTCTTTAATTTATCTGTTTTTGAGACACACAGAGAAAAGTATTTTCTGTTGTTTTTGTGTGTGTTTTGATTTTATGTTTATGTTCATCTCTACAGTCTGTTTATACAAAAAAAATAAATGAACACATTCGTCAATCACTGCGTTTTATCGAGAGAATTGGTTATATTTGATGGTTATCTCAACAAAGTATGTGCTCACCGTCCCAGATTTAGACACATTTGTGAACAATATTTGAGAGAAATGGTTGTTTTGTGTTTGTAGAAAATGTTTCAGATCTATGAGTTCATCTCATGACAAATGGGAGCACAATCCAAAGTGCTGCGTTTATATTTTTTTTGCTCAGTGAAATTCCAGTCCCGTGATTTCACGGATCCACTTTGTGCTCAGGTTTGCAGTTAAAAACTGACTTTTCACAGAAGCCCGAAGAATTCTTCTCTCCATTTGTTTGCAGGGGAAGCTCTAGATTCATTTCAGCTGTGCCGCTTGCAGTGTTTTAGGAAATGACTCTCAAAAGTAATTTAACTTTTGCCGTTTCAGTGCAGCAACAGCAGTTTTGTTCATGTAAAATTATTCATTTGTCAGCTTGTCTTATTTCACCGACTTTATATGCATTAAAGCCTTCTTTATATCCTCTTTTACTTATCTGTCTAGACTTTTTCTGCTGTTGGACCTTCAGGTCAGCAGTACAAGGTAAAGCTGCTGAATGCCAGATCCTGTGTATTAATAAAAAAAGCTACAGTAAGTATTTTTCTTGCTGTGTTCATCCAAGGCCGTTTTCACATAATTGCTTCACCAGACTTTCATTCTTCTTTCTTAAGGTTTGTCACCGTGCTGCATGACCTCCGGTCTTGAGGAAGGAGTTTCAGAAAAGCATCAGCTGTATTTGAGGATGCCATGTTGAAAACGTGACAGGCTCTAATTCCGACTGAAAAGCTCCCAAATATGCACGCGGCGGCAGACATGCAGAGGCTCCTGGGAGCCATGGATCTTGATTAAATGTGGGGATGGAGGGCAGGAGGCGGCGAGACGACACGTCAGAGTCGCTTAACATGACGTTATGACACTCTCAGCTTTGGCTGATTTTTAGACACAAGTGTTACAAACTTTCCCCGTCTCACCTTCACATGCTCAACAAGGAGCTCCCAGTGTAGCGGGCGACGGCCCCGGCATACCGATGAGCCCCGCTGGATCTACTGTCCTGGCTGGCTTTGGATCCTACCTTCATGAACTGACCTTGGAATGAGGATTGTAGTATTTTTAGGCCCCATTCCGACAACTGTCAGCATGTGTGAGAGCAGAAACCTTTCGCAGCTCTTTAGGAGGGAGGGGGGCGGGAATGAAAGAAAATCCCTGGTGCTTTTTCTGCACAGAGTAGGAAGCTCCAGCATTTCATGTCCTGCCTCGCATTCAGACTCTGTCAATCAATAGCCTCCAATTACAAATATAATACACCCAATTGACTCGACGGGCGAGCAGCTAGATTGTGGCGTGGAAAGCTATTACAGGAGTGCGGCGTGGCGTGCTGAGGGCCGAGCCCCGACAGTTGTGTGCACAGGGAGCAGACAGTGCTGAATGGAGGACGCTGTCAGGAACTAATAGTTTTGGGATGTAGTGCTGGGCTGGGAGTGCAGCAATCTCACTCTGTCTTTGGAGGAGCGGGAAGCTAGGTGGGGAAGGGGGTTACGCCACGCATGGGGCGGCGGTAAAGTGGCCCTGCAGGGCGTCGTCCGCCTGCGTTTCTACTCACGAGTGTGTGTGGAGGCATCGATGTAGCGGGCCGCCCCAGACACAATGAAGCAGGGGTGTCAAACACAGTTACCAGACTCCAAAACACATCTTAGGTCACGGGCCAAACAGGATAAACATGTATTAGATTCTAAAACAAAATTTTGAAAACTTTAAAAACATAATTTTTTAACATAATTATGAGTATGTTATATATTATACTCAGCATTACCTGCAATAACACTAGTGTGAATGCTGTAAGCTAAATTTAGCTGCTGAAAATGATAGTGCTGACAGCTGAAAATGCTGAAATTCATAGCTGAAAATTTTGAAGCTAATGGCTTGCTAAAATATTAGCTTAATGCCAAATTAGCCTAAAAAATTAAAAAAAAAAAACAAACAAAATAAAACTTAGGTTAGCCAAAACAGCTAGCATTTAGCTGAAAAAATAGCAAAATTTTAAAATAACCGAAAACTGAAAAAGGCATGAATTAGCCAAAACAGCTAGTGTGTAAATATAAGCCTAACTCCAAAAAAGCCTAAAAAACTTTTTAAAAAGACTAAATTAGCTAAAACAGCTAGCATGTACCTTAAATGTTATCCTAACTCCAAAACAAGTCTTAGTAAATGCAGAAGAAGTCCAAAAACTAGAAGAATGCCAATTTTTAGAACTTTAAACTTCAACTCAGCTTAATTACAAAAAATAAAAAGACAGGAATATTATTTTAGAATAAATCAACTTAAACCTGAAATAAATTTCAATTTTTTACTCTCCATAAATATATATTTTATCGAAATTATACAAGTTAGAAATAAGAGCAAGATAACATCAGGCCATAAATCACAATAAAATAAAATGATCTAGAGGGCCGGATCCGGCCCCGGGGCCTTGATTTTGACACATGTGCGATAGAGAGACTTCTACCTGATTGAGAGCCACCTCCACCTCTGTCAGGTGGAGACAGCCAGAAAGAATGGAGGGGGTGAGACAGCAGCCGCTATAGACAGGAAGGGGGGGTGTGTGCATGCGAGATAAGGAGGACTCCAGAGATAACTGAGGGATTTGAGAGACAGGTGCAATATAGAGGGAAAAAAAGAGCGCAGAGGGAGGCAGGAAGCTCGGAAGGAGGAGTGCGGAGGCGAAGGTTGGAAATAAAGGAAGACGATCTGAAAGAAAGAGATGGGAAATTGGATAGATATTTATTCTCATAAATGCTTGCTGTCTACTGTAAAGGATGTGAAACTTTCCAAAAGGGAGAAGTGGTAAAAAATAGTCCAAGAAAAGCGAGGAAGAAACGGATAGCGAGCAGAAAATTGTTTGTTTCTCTGAAATCATGGAATTTCGCAGGTGTTTATTTTCTCCCAGGAGCCCCCGCAGACAAAGGAATCGAAAAAAGGCACAGGATGAGATGGATCCCCGCGGTTCGAGTCCAATAGGTGATATTGACAGATTTCTGGAGGCTGGCATATAGAAATGTGGCTCCACTAAAGCGTGATCCGTCAAAATCAAGGCTGGCTGTCAGACACGGGGAAACATTCAACAAGAAAGCTGTGGAATTAAATCAGAGGAATTAGATAGGAGTGTAGATTCATGAAAAAGTTCATGATCATGCTGTGTAACCTTCATCCCAAAGCTGCTGTTTTTGAAATATCCTAAACTAGGAAAGTTGCATTTTCTACCATAATACCAGTGTGAATGCTTTCTGCTGAAAGTAGTCTCTAAAGATCCTGAAGCTTTTTTCTAAAAGGGATTTGATGAAAATTAAAAAGCTATTAGCAAAATGTTAAATTTGCTAAAAGACTGGATATTTTATTTTTAAAGAGAACTGAAGTTGACCTAAATTTCTGAGAAAAAATTGTAGTAAAATTGCTCAAAAATTCCAAATAAATGCCAACTTTGCAAAAATATTCAGTGTGTTGCTAAAATATGAGCTAATATCCAAATTAGCCCCCAAAAATTAGTAGATGCCAAATTAGCTAAAAAAGCTAGCTCATTGCTTAAATACTAGCTAAACTCCAAAATAGCCTAAAATTCTTCAGTAAACTAAATTGGTCAAAAACGATAAGCTGTTGTTAAAGTAGTAGCTAAATTATGAATAAGCCTCAAAAGCCTCACTAGATGACAAATTTGCCAAAAATGTTAGCATGTTGCTAAATCTTAGCTAAACTCGAAATTAGCATATATGTCAGTAGATACCAAATTAGCAAAAAAAAAAAGCTAGCATGTTACTTAAAAATCTTAGCATAATGCCAATATTTGAAACTTTAAACTTGTAACTTTTTAAGTTACAACATCCCACACACAAAAATTGATGACACCACAGCGGGCACACCGATCAAAAATACAAACGGGACATAAATCTCTAATGGGGCCCAGAAACAAACATCAAAACCAAAGCACACATGTTTAGTAGGGATGTCCTGATCAGGTTTTTTTTGGGCCGATCCGATTCCGAGTCATTCGATTTTGTATATTTGCTGATACCGAGTCCTGTTCTGATGCTTTTGTAACACATTTAATACATGAACAAACCGAATAAACAGATTAGTGTTGTTCTTTATTTAGATTTCATTTACCTTCTTTTATCATTAAAAACTTAAGTAAAACACTTCTGTGAAGTAGCTTTAATAAACAAGTAAAAATAGAGCAAATATAAACTAGGACAAAAAAATCATATTTTCTTGTTATATAAGTGATAATTAGTCATGTGAGACAGTTTAGGGACTTTAGCTTTAATATCTTTAGACCTATGTGATTCCTGTCCTTACTTAAAATTCTTCAAAATGAATGATGACTTTGAATGTTCATAACAGCTGATATCATTAAAACCATTTATTCATCTTTTTTGTTTATTTGTTTTAGTTTTTTTTTAAGATTATGTAATTGTTTTTTAAGCTCTTGAGACATTACATGTTCGGTTTTATTACCACAGTAGTTAATTTTTTAAAACTTTTGTCACATAAATCAAACAGGCATATCAAAGGACAGCCTGGGTCCTAAGGAGACAAATCACGGAGCTAGCAGTTAGCAGTTAGCAGCCGCATTTCTGTCGCAGCACAAAGAGTTTAACATTAAACACAAACTCGCATTTTCTGTTGAAATTCCTTTATATGTTGTTGTTTACATTAAGATAAACCAATAGAGACCGTTGTTGCCACTGTAAAGTGTTTTTAAAAGAGTTATTGATCTGTGAACATCTAGCTAGCTTGACCTGAATTGTTTATGTTAGCTTCTTGTTTAAACTGCTGTAATTTTCTGCTGGGTTTCACAGCAACAACATTGTGTGATCTGTTCATGACATGCAGACTCTAGTGGAGTATTTATCCAGAATAGTAAGCTTGAAATAGAAAGCGTTGATAATAATAATAATGAATTACAACATCCGATCATTATCGGTGGAAATGTCCGATTTCGATGAGTCATCAACCACGTGATCGGGCCTGATTTCCAACCACGTGATCGGATCGAGACATCCCTAATGTCCAAAAATATCCCAAAATAGTTTTAAAAAGATTATGGAATCTCCACAGGACCTATGACTTGGCGGTTATGTTGTGCCAAAGTGTAAGATTCAGTAATTTTCACATTTTCACACACAGTGAGTACTTCAGCTATTGGGTCTGAGTGGACACCAATTGATGACACGAAGACTGACGATGAACACATGCATGCCTGAGAGGAAGTACGTCTTCCTTATTGGAATTGCACCAAAGCTCCACTAATATTTCTTACATTGGACTTTTTATTTAAGAACCAATCTTTTAGGGTCACATGTTTTGGCCAACACATCCTCATCCCCAAGTTGTCACATATCGACCTTTGGTTAAGGACCCCACTTTTTGATGTTTTGGGTGTCTCCAACTCATTGTTTTTTGACAAGCTGGCTGTTTGTAAAGTCACCCTCGGGACGCGGTACCAGATGCAATACTGGGTGCGGTACCGGACACAAACTGGTCCTTGGGACGTGCCCAGTACCAAACCTGGGGCGCTGACCCTAACCTGGTACCAGATGCAGACTGGGCCTCAGAGCCCGTCCAGTACCAGTACCCTAACCCAGTACCGGTACTGGTCCTCAGGAGATGTCCAGTACTGGTACCCAAACCTGAAGAGTCAACCCTAACCTGGTACCGGATGTAAACTGTTCCTCAGGACCTGTCCAGTACCAGTACCCTAACCCATCACCAGTTCTGGTCCTCAGGAGGTGTCCAGTACCGGTACCCAAACCCAGCTCCAGTACCAAAATCTGGTATTGGTTTGCCACCAGTACAGCGTCCGGGCCAGGTTCCTGCCGCATTTGGTACCAGTATGGGTCCGGTACTGCATCTTGTACCAACTCTAGGATTGGGGTACTGGTGCCCTCCATGTCCTGGTACTGGACCGGTTCTGGTTTGCAACCCGGAGGTTGGGGACCTGTGATTTAATGGAACAGCCAGCATGTCATAAAATGGCGAGTTGGGGACACCCAATGTCCCTTTTTGACACGGACGGTCCTTAATCAAACGTCAGTTGGGATTGAGAATGTGTTGGTTTTGATCTTATAAGGTGATAACTTTAATTTTATTGAAAATGTAAAGTAAAAATATGTATATTTTCTTTATAGGCAGTAAAAGATGTCAGCTATTAAATGTAACTGCATTTTCTGGTCATAAAAACTTCCAATGTCTTACTTTTTCCTTAGTTGAGATAAATTCTTGCTTCCTGAACACAGATGCTCACCTGCTCTTACAAAGCTCAGTTTTCTCAAAAACCACACAGAAAAACATCTCGTTTAAAATAAGTGAGAAGATGAAAATCCCCAGACAGAGGAGAGCCTGTTACAGCAGCATTACCTCCATGAATGGCCCCATTCTTCAGCTGTTTCTTCTTCCTCTTCAGTGGGAACAAAATGCTTGAATGCTCGTCCTCTTCTCCTGTTTCTTTCAGTAATGGAATCACAAAGCTGAGTTCTAATAGGTGTCAGTACAACAAAGCGTCCAGAGAAATGCAGATGCCAGCTTCTCTATTTGTTAGAATCACATGTTCATCCCCTGTCTAATAACTCTAACATACATCACACACACGAAGCTACATGGAGTGCCAGCTTCTTGAAACATTCACGGAGGTCTTAGATCAGAGTGTTGACTTTAAGTATAATAACTCAAAAACTATTCTTGGATCTTTGGGGCATCGGCAGCGTGTTAGCGCACCGAGAACAGCCTTCAGAAGTGTTTCTGAGAGAAGAACTTTCCCCGTCTCTGCTTTCTTGTTCAGGCTGATGAAGACTTGTTTACACCCAACTGTCCGAAATGATAAAAGCAACACTGGAGTTCTGCTTCCGGGAGTAGATTTTCCTTTTACTGTGTCACATTAGAAGCTTCATCTCCGCCGACAAACGCCCTGCTGCTGAGCGTAAAGACATCCACCACTCCAGCACAAATAAATTATTGCAACTTGAAAATACTTAACGTTGTTTATGATCAATAAAACATCAGGCGGCCTCACTTCCTCTTTGATCCGAGGCTTTTCATCTGTATTGTGAGTTTGCCGTGCGCCTCAGTGATCATCCAAAAGGAGAATAGTAGAAGTCGTGTCTGCACTCTCATACACTTAAGGCAGGGCTGCTCATTCCTGGTCCTCAAGATCTACCACCCTGCCTGTTTTCCAGCTCTCCCTGTACTGCTTGCTGCTGATTACCTGGAACAGGTGTGTCCTTTCAATCAGATTGTGGAGACATCTGACTGAGCCAATCAGCAGGTGGCAGGGCTTGGAGATCTGGAAAATAGTCAGGGTGGTAGATCTCGAGGACCAGGAATGAGCAGCCCTGACTTAAGGGGTTGAGCTGTGTGGCCCCCCCCGTTCTTTGCTGAGTTTGTGATGGCTGTTGTGGGAAACCTCGGTGGGTGGTGGGGGTTCACAGCTGTACAGCGGTCCATTTAATATTCATGCTCTGTGCTGCTTTTACAAAAGAGCCTCAGAACGGCTCACGGGGAAGGATCGCAGTGGGACTAAACCGATGAAAAATGACAACAATCAACAGCTGTTTCAGTAAAGGCTTCATCTTGATAACAGAGCCCTCATGATGCGTTCAGATCAAGCTTGGAAACGCTCGTTCAAGTGACCGCTTCCAATGAAAATCTATCCTCGTTTCAGGTCTCTGCGCTTTCAGGTTTTGGGCTCCACATACAAAACATCCAGCAACTGAACTAAAAGTTCCACCAGTTTGACCAGTTGGGATTTGGGAGTGATGTGTGGATAGCGTCCTTTTCAAAACATGGAAGTGCGTAAAAAAATGGATTACGGAGGAGAAATGAATAATTGTGGTTTGTACACGGCTGGAATTCTCTGACACCAAGAAAAAGCTGATACCAGGAGTCTGTAACCTGCGGCTCCAGATCCACATGTGTCTCTTATGTCCATTGTGGCTCTTTGGCCAAACATAAAATAAGTCATGGAGATGTTGATCCAGACATGTCGACCGTCTGTGTCAGCAGTTCCCTGCTAATGCCTAAAGAAAGCAAATAAACAAAGCCCGCAAAAAAAGACTACCAAGATCCAACCTCAAACTAAAATAACAAAACCCAGCAGTGGAAGACTGCTGAGGACAAATAGGGAAAAAGAACTAGCTGTCCAGAGCTGCACTGAGATAGTCCTGTTTGGCAGAGAGCATCTTTTATTTTGAAAATACATTATTTAAGCTTCTGTCAAAAAAAATAAAAATTTTGAGAGATGCTCGGTTCTTTATACGTTTTTGCTTTTGTTCGTGTCAAATAAAAAACCCATAATTCATGTTATTAAAAAAAGAAGGTCGTGAATGCCTCTAGGGCTCGGCTTATGGCAAAATAGTGTCACTTTCGTTGATGACATCACCAATAATCGCCGGTCCGCTATCTTTAGCGCAGAGCTTCCAGTGCTCAAATATACATATAAACAGCAGTTTTAAAACTTTAAAAAGGTCATGTTACAACAAAAAGTTCTCACTTACATTTAAATGTGAGCTTGTGGTTCAGAACGCATCCACGTGAAGAGGTTCAACCTTGCAGGGGAGGACTTTATATCCATGCTTATAAAATACATTTCCCAAACACACTTGGACTTAAACTCCCCCTTCAAATGGAGGGGAGGGGGAAGGGGGAAGGGGGCAGGGGTTTTGGTTTTTACTGACCAAAACCAAGCAAGAGCAGCAAAGTAATTGTTTAGAAAAATACATTTTATCTATGTTTTTGTGGCCATATTTTTTTTACATAAAGTATGTAAAATAATTATAAAAACTGAATTAATATAATTTTATTTGTACAACCGTTTTAACTAATTTTACAGCACATAAGTTCCCTTCAACTTAAAATACAGCTTGTGTCAAATAAACTTCTCCTGGTGCAGCAGATACTTGAAATAAAATAAAAGAAAGTCAAATCAAACATTGCATTTTCCATTTTTAGGACTTGAATGTGCTTTATCCTTTTTTCTCTTTTACTATCAAATATAAACATGACAATATTGGTGTAGAATCTGATTTTTAAATAAATCCATGCACTTTATCGTCATTCTAATAATAAACACTCTTACCATGATTTTTCTAAGCTATCCGACATGTTAAAATTCAAAATATAAATGAAAAAACTTGATTAATTAAAATAAATCCAAAGATCCACATTGGAGGGATGAAGGAGCTACATGTGGCTCTGGAGCCTCAGGTTGCAGACCTCTGGGCTAAAGAGAAGGGAAAAAATCAGATTGGGCCTAAGACTCCCAAAATGGCAGAGAGGGGGTTTCAACTGTGACGTCACATGCAAGGGGTCTTGTGGTCAAGAGAGAAAACCTTAAACAGTCCCAAGAACCAGTCAGATCACTGTCCTTCATGAGGCTCATGTGTAGCGTGTGAACCTGCTCTGTCCCGCGGTGACTGTTCTATAGAAAAGCCTCAAGCAAAGTGACTGTTAAATAAAACAATGCTGGTAGACAGAATGAATTCCAAAACAAAACCTTCCTTTTTCTAGATTGTATTTCCTGCTTTTGTCTTTCAAACTCAGTCCTTTACTTTTCTCCTGTCTAGCAGCTTTTCTCTCAGTGTTTTGTGTTGTGTTGCTGCTGTAGATGAAGTGACTTTATAAACTTGTATCAGGAAAAGCTGAGACGAAGAGGCTCTGCAGATGCACACAAATGTAACCTTCCTGAGCACGCCCATAACCTCTGAAAAGGCCTATATCCAGAAACTGGAGGTTATAACATCTCTTCACCTGCAGTATTTGTCATTTTTAGCTGATAAGCAAAAAACAACAACAATGTTGTTTTTCAAATACTCCAGGGGTCCGTTTCAAATCTCATTCTACAAACAGATTACTATTTAAGAGGCTTCAACTCACGGCTGAAGACGACAAACCACCGATTCATCATCATCAGATAAATCTGGCTTTGACAGTTTTGTGTCTTTGGGCAAAATATTAACAAAAGTAGGATCCCTCTGAAAGTTGTTTTGGATTAAATCATTGCTTAGATGCTGCATTAGACAATCTGGTGTTCCATGATGTAATGAAGGATAGTTGTACTGCTTCAAACCACAAAAAAGCTATAAAACGTCTTTAAATAAACAGTAGTTTCAGTTAAAAAAAGAGAGAATTCATTTTCTTATGCGCATAAATTCCATTTCCATGCAGAAAAAAAGCACTAGATCTACTGTCAAACGTGTTGCTGCCAGGAAGTGAACGTTGTTTTACACCCACCCCCACGGCGCCCTTGGTTCCTGACCCTGAGAGGAGCTGGCACACACTTCACTGGGAGATGACTCTAATTGTCATACCATTAACTCAAAGTGCCGGCTCTGCCCTCATGGGGTTCATTTGATCACATTCTTAGTTAAAAGGTTCTACAAGAAATATCCCATAATAATTACAGCTAGAGACATGACAGGGAGGAGAGCCAGCAAAGCCTGAAAAACAGGAAAAAGTAAAAATAATTTTTATTCTTGGAAATTGAGTCAGAAATCCTGATGTCCGACCCAACAGTGACCAAACAAACCTCCTCTAAGGCAGGGGTGTGATACTCAATCGCACCAGGGGCCAAAATCCAAAAAAAACCCTTAGGTTTTTATTGAACACTCTAAAAAAATGTAACTGTGACTTCTTAACATAATTATGAACTAGATATATAGCATTACCTACGATTATGCTAGTGTGAATGCTGTAAGCTAAATTCGGTAGCTGAGGATGCTAGTGCTGATAGCTGAAGATGCTGAAATTAATAGCTGAAAACACTGAAGCTGATAGCCAGCTGAGATATTAGCTAAATACAAAATTATCCTAAAAAAAAAAAACAAACAAACAAAAAAAACTTAGGTTAGCCAAAACAGCTAGCATTTAGCAGGAAAAAACTGAAAAAAGCCCAAATTGAGTGTGTGTGTAGACAGGCCCCGCCCATTCCAGATTGTTATTTAGACCTGGTTGTAATAGGATGTTACTACTCTGTGTTACCTTCTTTGTTCTCTTAACTCCCTCCTTTGTTTCCGTCCGGTCCAACAAAAAAAGAAAAAGATACAACATAATTAAAATAAAGTTTAGCATGAAATACAACAGGGGTTTTTACTTAATAAACCTGTTGGGACAATAAAATCTGTCCAACGCAAGAGGCTCTCAGCCCGTATCTGCTTGCTCAGCTGTTGGACAGGACAAGTTAAAAAAAAAAGAAATAAGCCCAAATTAGCCAAAACAGCTAGCATGTAGTAAATGTTAGCCTAACTCAAAAATAGTCGAAGAAATTCTTTTTAAAAAAGCCAAATTAGCCAAAACAGCGAGAATGCTAATTTTCAAAACTGTAACTTTTTACCATAACTATGAATAACAAAACGATAGTATTATTCCAGAATAGATCAACTTAAACTCTAAATAACTTTCAACATTTTACTCTCCATAAAAATATATGTTGTCATAATTATACAAATTTGAAATAAGCACAAGATATGTGGTCTGCAGTGTTCCTGATGTTTCTTTTCACCTCTCAGTGTGAGGGTGTGTTGCATGAGTGTATGAAGTGTGGATGGATGAAGGAAGAAGGGAAACATTGCTCTGTCATTCATCTCTGGTCTGCATGTCAACTCCAGGAGAAACAGTGGAGCGGCCACTTCACAAACACAAACACGTCTGACACAAACACAGCCAACAGTCAGGTGGGTCATCGGTGTGACACCAGGACATGACAGCTCATCTCGAAACATTAGAAACTACTCATCAATAAAGAGATTTCTCTTTTTTGCAGATTCTCTACCAGAATGTGGATATTCTGCCAGGTTCCCTCTGGACGCACAAGCGGCGTGGAGCGGAGGCCGCTTCCATTCGGCACCCGTGTTATTCTACGGTAGGGGTCGGCAACCTTGGACACGCGTGCCACAGCTGGGGGTAAAGACAGCGGCGCGCCGCGGTGTGACAACAATTTATGACTTTCATGTTCATGTTTTTGGCGTCGCTGGCATTAATAAAGTTCCGTTTCCTCATAGAGATCTTTTGTATCCTATTTGCTGGTTTAGTCGTGTTTATATTCACGGGGTTCACTCTTGGAGCGGTTCCGGTCCAGCATGCAGCCTTACAGCTGTAGTAGACCTGTTACCGTCTGGTTCTGGTGGGTTCTGTGGTTGATCTGCTGCTGGTTTAAGAGATTCCAGAAGCAAATGTTTGTTGTTTTGAATTTTTCTCCCTTTTTTTGTATCAAGTGTTTTTTTTTTAATTGTGACGTTCTCTGAGCTGCAACACATGAAAAGTCGTTTTAATAGATAAAGATTGATCGATAAGTTCAGTTTGTTGAATAATAACCAAACAAGGTCAGATTTTACTCAGAGTTAGTTTCTGTTCTTATATATATGTCAATATGAAATATATGAACAGGTTTTAAAATTAATAATAAGGCTGATCATCACTGCATTTACTGAGGGTGAAAATGAAGAATGATGCTGTCCTGTTGCAGAAAATTTAAATCACTATAAATATCAAACTAACAAAAAAGTAAAAACATTTAGTTTAGTTTTATTTTGAAAGCTGAAACTATGTAGCTCAATAGCTGCTCTGAACATTTATACTGAACCAAACTAATCTTGTTTTTACAATTATCCCCTAAAATATCCTGTAGAACAAGAAGTAAATTTATCCTGGAAAGAGATTAAAATGTGTGCGGGTAATGCAGAGATGTGTGTCTTTGCCAAAAGGATAAATGAGGTCGACATGTATGAATGAATGAAATGGTTTATTTCAAACAATCAGGTAATAATGCATAAAAGAACGCCTTGCATTATCAATCGCAAGTCGATCGCTTGAAAGGAGTGGAAGGAAGCAAACTATTATAATCCCACCCCGGCTAGACCAAACTATCTTCTCTACATGAGTTATCAGAATCCAGTTCAGGACTTAATGTCAAATATTTATACTCTACAATCATAGATTCAGATTATAAAGGATCACTAATATCAGTGATGTAAACTAATTTCAAAACATCCACAGACAAATCATTTATATTTATAAGTACCAATAATCTAAATATACTTGGACAATTATCATCAGGAAAGCTTCATCCACACCAATATTACCAAAATCCAAGCTCATTCAGAACATCAACACCAACAGGACCAAACATCCAGATTATATCCAGACGATTAATAATCATCTGAATGTATTCCAGATACCAGGTACTGATCAATGCAAAAGACTTTCCCCCGATGATAATCATTACTATCATCAGAAAGATAATCATGATTATTGATGCATCTACATTATTCATGAATTTCTATCGGCTTTTGTTCTCTATCGCATTTAAAATACGTACAAATATCATCAGCCAAAATAGAACCTCTTAGAATAATATCTGCTGAAATGAAAGGTGGATATTTTCAATAAAACAACAAATATTGGAGGATTATTCAAATTTGTATTTAGATTTTTTAATGAGTTCAGCAAAACATTCAGAATATAAATATCATACATTTTTCTGTTAAAATTAATAAGGTTACTTTGTATTACTTATGTAAAATTGTGTAAACAGCGTTCAGTTCTTTGGTTTCCCGGTCTAAATCCATTAACCGGTAGTTGTGTTTCATGTTCATGGCCTGTCGCCATTTTGTCTGACGTCACCGCATCACTTTCACAGCGCTTTCGCGGCCAGCGTGAACCTAGCGTTATGGTGTACCAAACAGCATTTAGATGTTCAGTCAAAACTTCCTGACATTGTATCTTAACTAAGAGTCTCAGCCACTTTCATTCAGTTCAGATTCTCTTGGAATGTTGTGGTTCACCGAACAGCATTTCAACTTTCACTGATCTGCACACTTGGTTTGGAAGAGATTTTTATGCTGCATGACCTTCCAACTCCAACCCTGTATTTTTTCGGCTGGCGAGCAGAGAGAGACCCAGACCCGAATCCCCAGTGGCTGCATAGTTAAGCAGTCGTGTGACACTGGAATAAGCTCATCACGCCCCCTAGGATGAGAACCTTGGTTTCCTATGCGCCAATCCTACATGCAGCCAGCTGAGCCATCCAGCCGCTACCAATTCCAAATCTCTTTGAGAGAGTTTTAACTATTTATTGCTGATTGGTTTGTTAAATAGGCCATTTTACAACTGAGGGAGTCTGAAGGGATGTTATGAAATGCTTTTAAAAGAATGAAAGTCATTATTTCGACACTTGTTTTGTGGCATTTAAGCTTCCAGTAAAGTGGAAGTCACTCAAAAACCTTGCAAACATTTTGAAATATTTCCCAGAATCCAACTTTGCTGCAATCTGTTGAACCCGGTGAGACCCTGACCTGGTTTACAACCGAGAGGAACTCTGTTCTGCAGGGTTGAATGATTCTGCAGCTGTCAGTTCTAGTGGAATCTTGTGGTTAAAAAATAACTTTAGGTTGTTTCTGTTTTGCTGGGATTCACTTCCAAGTTTGTTCCTTGAATCTCCACTACTCAAAGTAAGTTATTGTGATAAGGTGTGTAGTGTACAGACAGCGTTGGTTTCACTGTCCCAAATTTTCAGGATAGGGAGGTGATTGAATTGTTAATTTAGTCTGTTCCACATAACGGTCTCAGCATGTCTTACTAATTGGAGCCAAACAAAATACTGAGAGAAGAATCTTTTCATTGTTGTATTAATATGGATCCATTATATTATTGATGTCAAACTCAATCACACAAGGGGCCAAAATCCAAAACATGCCTTTGGTCTGAACAGGGTCAACATTTATTGAACACTCTAAAACTACGTTTAAACACTTTAACACCGTAATTTTTTAACATAATTATGAACCAGATATATAGCATTACCTGTGATAATGCTAGTGTGAATGCTGCAAGCTGACTTTGGCAACTGAAAATGCTTGTGCAGATAGCCGAAGATGCTGAAATTGATAGCTAAAAACGCTGAAGCTGATAACCAGCTAAAATATTAACTATTTGCCAAATTAACCAAAAACACCTAACATGTAAATTTTAGCCCAACTCCACAACCGTCTAAAAAACTTTTTAAACCCTACATTAGCTAAAACAGCTAGCATGAAATATTAGCCAAACTCCAAAATAGGCCAAAAAAAAAAAAAAAGAAACCGAAATAGCCTAAATTAGTCAGAACAGCTAGCATTTAGCTGGAAAAAATAGCCAAACTCCAAATGGACAAAAAAAAAAAAAAAGAAAACAAAAACAGAAAAAAGCCTAAATTAACCTAAGTAGCTAGCACGTAGCTTAAACATTAGCTAAACTTCAAAATCGAAACAAAATTATACAAAAATAGTCCAAAAAGCCAGAAGAATTCCAATTTTTAAAACCGTAATTTTAACATAATTATGAATAAAAATGCAGGAATATTGTCCCAAAATAAATCAACTTAAACCTTAAATAACCTTTTATTTTTATACTCTCCATAAAAATATATTTTGTCAAAACTTTACAAGTTAGAAAGAAGATATCAGGTCATTAATAACGTCAAATAAAATGATCCGGAGGGCCGGATAGAATTACCCAGAGGGCCAGATCTGGCCCCTTGACACGTGCATTTAACAATACACAGGTTATTACACAATAATTTGCGAGTATAAAAAACAGATTACGTCATTAAGTCATTCCAAGTTCAAGTCTCTTCTCATACATTTGTCAGGGATGGTGGTGGAGGACCCAAACGCAGGAGACCAGATTTGGTGACAGAAACATAAACGTTTACTAAATTAACTGAAACATGACAAAACCAGGAGAACAAACCAGTGCCATGACAGAACATAGATGAGCAGATGACCATGAGAAACTGAAAAATCAAACACTTAAATACACTGAGGATGATTAACTAAATGAAGACAGCTGTGGACGATTAACCTGAATGTGGTGAAACTGACGGGGAAAACAGAACATGACAAAACCTAAGCACTGAATCATGACAATATTGTTAGTAATATCATAAAGAGCTTGTTTATATTTCACTGAGTTTCACACCAAACAGGAGAAGGACTCATGTGAATAACAATATCCCAAACTTCTTGTGAATAGTGTTATTTTCAGTGGAGGCTGAATCATTTTGATGGACTTATGAGCAGAAGTTTGAAGGCCCATTCATCAGACCTTTTTTGTTCAATGCCTGTTTTGTTCCCAGATCAAGCCTTCTGGAAAACAGTTCAGGAAGTCAGAGTGATGCATGCAGAATGACCAAAGCATCAATCAAAAGGCTTAAGTCCACGTGTTCTATTCACAGAGCCTCGTTAATCACAGAAGAGGAAGTCTCGCTGCATCCTCAAAGAGCCTGCAGCAATGACGGAGGTGTGAACATTTTCCTCCTAAAAGACGAGCAGCTATGGCTGTTTAATTTCAAGTGAAACCGTTTACCTCGAAACATCTTCAAAGTCATCAATATCTAAAGTTGTTTCAAGTTGCACATCTGCAGGCTTTTAATGGGGACCTGAGCAGAAAACAGTTTGTTTTCCCAGCTCGGGTCCATCGATCAGCCTCTCCTTATATTATAACCTTCCTCACTGGGTAGTTAGGCTCAGAAAATTGCACCACAGCGAATTGTGCATCATTATGGAGCCTGGGGCGTTTTAACGCCTGTCCAGATGGATTTCCTACAGTCAAAATTTTCCCCCAAAAAATGCAGTTTCAGACATATTTATGTAACAGCAGAAAGATCATTTGGAAGATAGATCTTTACTAGAAAATCCAAATTTCAGACTAAAAATTGGGGAAATCAATAAAGTGTTAATATGCAATGAGACACGAGGCTTCAGCATTCATGTCACATAAGATACAAAAATTTGTTTGCCATTCTGTTTTACTAGGTTTGAAAAATACCAGTTTTCTCAAACCAAATCTTCGTTTCCTTTAATGAAGATTTTTAGTAAAAAAAATATATATATATATATTTATGACCTTATTGTGTTTGGAAAAAAGATTATTTCAATTTTTTATTTCATTTGAACTGCATAAAAGATTTAAATACATCGATTCTCTACATAAAACAACACAAAAACAAAACCTCAAGAGTCCAGCTGTTTAGTCAAAAGTACACATCTCAATGGATATACAGTTTTTGTGTTAATCTCACATTCACATTTCTCTGTAAATGCTGAAACGAGCAACCCTTCTGCAGGATGAACTGCATTCTGTGGCCTGCTGGACTTTCCCAACATCAGTTAAAAGACCGACTGAGGAGGATCAACCTTGAAGTCCTCCAATGAAAACCCTGTTTTATTTTAGTTTTTAAGCATGTTTGTATGGCATTTTTTTTCAATGAAAGAGAACAAATATAATAAGAAATCATTTTGTTTATACATTTCCGAGTATTTCTCCTTTTAAATCTCTGTCAACAAAACAGTCTTGGACACACTCTGTTTTTCATGAATGATCTTCTTTCTGCTGCACATGCACTAAACCCTCATCTGGTCCGGCTAGCGTTCAGGTTCTGGAGAAGAGAAGATGCTACCTTCACATTGACTGCAGTCAAATGAGCCACCGTTCACATTTCTGTGGTCCTTCCGGTTCCGGGTCAGTTTCCGGTTCCGGGTCACAACGAGCAGACGTGTGCCTCCAGCTCTCCGTAACTTTCTGGCTTTTCAAGTCTTTTAAAGTCGTCTGCAAGCGACTTTGATCACCGGGCTGCTGCTACACAGCTACCACAATGAGGAGAGCTGATCATGGCACCAAAGAATAAAATTGAAGCCGATCTGGCTGAGCTGAAGACCGCATTATCCCTTATCCAATCCCAGCTAGCTCCTGCTTTGCTATAGGAAGCTAAGCTAACGGCTGCGCTCCAGCTGGAGGCTAAACTAACGCCGCTGCTGCATCTTGTGGAAGAATTCCGCCAAGAAAAGGCACGCAACGAACAACGAGACAATCGCCAAGATCTGATGGAAAGAAGGATGCACGACTTGGACCAACAGGCACGGATGAATAATGTGATTCTCACGGGACTCCAACTACAGCCCAGGGCGCGGCCTGGTGCTACCGGTGCTAGCATGGATGCAAACAGAGCTACTGATGCGACCGTGGAGGATCAAGTAAAAATGTTTTTAATGTCTAAAGGAATCTCCTTGGACCTGAAAACGATCGAAGTCTGTCATCCGCTTCCCCGGAGAAAGACCACGGATAAACCAGCGATCCTGATCAGGTTCGTGAATCGAAAGCATAAGACTGCCTTGATTAAACAACGTAAACAACTTAAGGATACTAAAGTGTACCTTAACGAGCATTTATGCAAATATAACTCTGATCTGGCAAAGCACGCGAGGATCCTACGATCCAAACGACAGATCCAGTCCACGTGGGTTATGAACGCCAGAATCTTTGTCAAACCACTCGGACCACCGGACCTGACGAAGCCTCTGGAAATAAAATCCATGAAAGACTTTGAGAACTGTGGGATTACGCATGTTTGAACCTCTAATTCAAGCAAAATGTGAATTGTGGACTCATGAAACCGTCGGAACCGTTGAATACGAACTCTGACCCGATTCTGAAGAACTCAAGCACAATTCCCTTGAAATGAGACCTTCACAGTCTCTCAGTCAAAACAACGAAGATGGTTTACGTGGCCTTAAACCTGTTCCTAAACAAAGATGTAGCTCTGATCTGAAGACAATCTGCTCAAACTGTCTTTTAAAGAGAATATTTTGAAGTTTTCCATTAATAAATCATGATTTTTTTTTACTTAGCACTTTTTCATAATAATAATCGTTCTTTGACAAATGCAATCTGCTCAAATTGTCTTTTTTAATAAGAATATTTTGATATATTTTCCTGCAGTAACAAATGAAGTTGATTACTACTGATATTTTTTGAATTTTTAATGAGAATGTTTAGATTACTGTTGATGAATATTATAAATGATTTGTCTATGGATGTTTTTGAAATTCTATTACATCACTGACATTATTGATCTTTTATCACCTGAAACTATATTGATATTTGATTTTAAGTCCTGAACCGGATATTGATTATTCATGTAGAGAAAATGGTCGAGTCGGGGTGGGATTATATAAGTTCGCTTCCTTCCACCCCCTTTCAAGCGATCTATTTGTGATTTATTATGTGAAGTTATTCCATGTATTATAACCTGATTGCTTGAAATAAACCATTTCATTCATTCATTCATTCAAATCAGCCGTCACTGGATTTTTGCTTTGACTTTCATCCAATACTTACGGTAGCAGTCCTGAGAACGCTGGAAAATCTCCACCAGACTCCACGGAGCTTCTTGGTGTGACCACGGAAATGTGAACGGCGGCTCATTTGACCGCACTTGGAAAGGCTTGTAAATCAATGAAAGAGCATTTGGATGTTAGCTTTCATCATTTTCTGCTTTGAGAAACCAATGGGTTGAATGGATTGATCACAGCAACGTCAAGAAACATCAAAGAGTCTTTGCTGAACTGGAAGGAGAAAAAATCAGGATTTTGGAGGAAGTTCTGTCCATGAAGATCTGAGCTGACATCCGGATCAGAACCATACAGCTGGATCAGAACCCAGTTTGATGGATGTTTTTATGGAGCAGCGGGGAAGATTTATACTAGAGAGAAGCAGAGCTATCATAATTAGACAGCGCTGCTCAGCTCAGCTCTAAAAGCCACGCCCCCTCAGAGGACATTTTGGTAACAAAATTAAACCAAAACACAGAATACTGCTAAAAGAACGATGTGTATCAGTATATGGAGTTAAAAAATGGAATAAATTAAGCTTAGATATTAGAAATACTACAATGGTTTCAATGTTTTAAAAACTACATTAAAAACAATATAACCAATGACTACAAAACCATCTAATACAAATAACAACAAGAAATTTTGCATTACCTGCTAGCGTGAATGCTGTAAGATGAATGTGGCCGCTGAAATTGCTAGCTGAAGATGCTGAAATTGATAGCTGAAATTGCTGAAGCTAATAGTTTAAAACGCTGAAGCTAACGCAAGCTAAAATTTTTACCTAATTGCCAAATTAGCCTAAAAAGCTGGTAAAATGTCTAATCTAGCCAAAACAGCTAGCATAAAGCTAAAATATTAATGAAACTCAGAAAAGCCTAAAAAAACCTCAGTAAATACCAAAGTAGTCCAAAAATCTATAACAATGCCAATATAACAAAAAGGGACTTGAATTGGGTCATGCTCTGAGCCTTTTATTAATGACAAAAAAGATAATTGCAACAACTTAGGATGACTCTGGCTTATTGTGAGCAAAAGTAAAATGCACAAAATGGGCAAAATGTGACATAAAGGTGACAACTAAAACAGTCAACAAAAAAATGTGGCAACCCAGCTCACCCTCTCCCTTACAGGTGCAAAATCAACAGGTGAGTTATAACAACAAAAATGTCTCCGCCCACAAACGTGATTCACCAGATGATAACCTGCTCAATATGACGGCAAACAATACTAAAATAAATCAGAACAATATTCATTCATTTTTACGTATAAACAACAGTTTGATTAATTGTGTGAATTCTGTGGAGCATTCATACAATTAATCAAACTGTATGATGTTAATTTCTCACTGGTTGATGATGTAATTATAAGATTGTTTGTTTTCTTTCCTAATCTTCTCTGATTGAATACTAAATCAGCTGAATCATTGTGTATGTATTTTTATTGATTGATTTATTGATAGTTAAAAGGATTGAACAAAATAAGTTTTTCTTCTTTCTGTCTCCTTTTCATTTTTTTTCTTTTCCATGAGTTTAAAACTTAAGTTTATATTGAATGTTTTTACTGTTAATGAATAAAAATAAAAAACAAAACAAAACAGAGGCTTCAGATCAACATGAAAACTGCATTTTAAGACATTTCAGTTGTGGGATTTTAATAAACATGAATAAAACATTGCTGAACTTTTCTTTTTTTGTTGTTTTTCAATTAAAAAAACGTCATGGGGGACTTTAAAGCTACTTGTTTACTGCAAGTTCATAATAGGGCTGCCACAAACGATTATTTTAATAGTCGACTAATCATCGATTATTTTTTCCGATTAGTCGACTAATCTGTTCATGGCCAAAGTGGATGTAAAGATGCTGAAGTTGATAACCAGCTAAAATAGTTAAATGCCAAATTAGCTAAAAATTCAAAAGAGCCAAAGTTAACCAAAATAGCTAGCATGCTGCTGAAATATTAGCTAAACTCCAAATTAGCCTTAAAAAAACAGAAAAATCCTAAATTAGCCAAAACAGCTAGCATATAGCTGAAACATAAGCTAAACTCAAAAATTGCCTAAAAAAACTTAAAAAAGCTTAAGTTAACCAAAATAGCTAGCATGCTGCTGAAATATTTGCTAAACTCCAAATTAGCCATAAAAAAATGGAAAAATACTATATTAGCCAAAACAGCTAGCATATAGCTGAAATATAAGTTAAACTCAAAAGTTGCCTAAAAAACGTAAAAAAGCTAAAGTTAGCCAAAATAGCTAGCATGCTGCTGAAATATTAGCTAAACTCAAAAATAGCCTAAATAACCCTAATAAAGCCAAAATATTCAAAAAAGCTAGCAAATGCTATTATAACTTTCAACTTTACTAAAATCTGACTTCATACAATATAAAGTAACGACTAATCGACTATTAAATTAGTCGTCGATTATTTTAATAGTCGATTAGTCGTCGATTAGTCGACTAATCGTGGCAGCCCTAGTTCATAACATCACGGAAAGATTTTTATCTTAAAAATGTTCAAACATTTTGATTTTGGTTTTTATGTTAGTTAATAATAAAACAAAACATTCTGCAAAAGGAATAAACAAAACATTTGAAACTAAATCCTCCCAACTAGAGTAAAACCTGCAGAATTACAGACTGATCCTACAGACAGACAACAATCCTGGAATATGGCCGAGAACAAGACAAAACAAATGATCCATTAGCGACTGAGCTTTACTCCAAACAAGGAGCAGGTGTGAAGAGCTAACAGAGAACAGAACAGACAGCCCAGTGATGAAAACAGTTTTACATGAAACAACAGATTTAAGCATGAAGATGTAAACTGAAAAAACCCCAAACCAAACCTGTGGAAGACAGATGCTGAGACGTTTCCAGGAGAGAAGAGTCCGGATAAAGTGATGAAATAAAAATCCCCTTCATCTGCTGGATTCAATTTGGCTGAACAAAAGACCAAAAATTCTCCTAGAGTAATCTATTATGGCATGCAATCACTCAGTATTAAGAACAACATCATCAGAATCTGCAGCTAAAGCAGAATAAGGACTAAATCTATTGCAGGATAAATAGGGGGTTGCTTAGATTTTGTCTGGCAGCAGATATAAGACGTCCGCATGTCTGTGAGATGACTGCTGTTTTGATTAAACTGAACTAGCAACCACATCTAAAATTATCTTGTCGAGCAGAATAGAAAACCTGAATATAAAATATAAACCAAGTACACTTATGTTGGTAAACAAACAGTTTTACAAAAATCAATAGAAAATATGCAGCCTGTGTGATTTTAACATTTGAAGCTGCTTTTAAAAGTATATTCAACCAAAAAGAATTGATCTGAAGTGAATTGAAGAATTGAATTGATGATGTAGTACTTATCAAATATACAAATCTATTTTCTTTTGCTTCCTAGAAGCCTTTACGTTGGATTATTAGGTGAGAATTTGCCACTCCATTACGGAAAGTTCTACCTTTATTCAGTTTAAAGCCTTGTTTCCTTCTAAAAATAACCCCCAACAGGTGAATCCTGAAGGAGTATAGATGTTTTAAGGCTGTGAAACTCCTCACAACACTCTCTACACTTTTCTCAAACAGATATGAATATTTTCACACTTTTCTCGCAAATTTCAAAGCTTCATAAAAAGTAAGTAATAGGATGAAAACAAAGATCTGAACACAATTAAGAATTTGTGTTACGCTGGAACATTCTGTAGAGGTGATGTAGCATGGATGAGATCAAATGACATGATCAACAGCCAATCAGGACACAACACACAGTGTGGTGTTTAAAAAGAAAAAATAAAACACGCAAAACTACTGAATAAAATCTGAACCGCAATGTAGTGAGGGACCACTGTCCAGTATGGAGGACTAAATGACCTAAAATGAAATAAATATATACAGCATTACATTTTTAAATTCACAAGTCAATGATTATTTAAAATTGGCATTAAATGAATAAAATATTATTAATTTAATGTCAGTTTTAAATGCTTAATGAGACATTTATTTAATAATATTATATTAATATATTTATTTCAATTTGTCTCTTTGAGCCCACACTGGGCCATGAAATATTTAAATCATTTTTTAAAAATGCTATTCTAATATTTTAACGCCATATATATTTAAAAATGTATTTATTTAATGCCACTTTCAAATAATGAATGACACAATAATTTAATAATTTGATTACGTATATATTTATTTCAATCTGTCTCTTTGAGCCCACACTGGGCCATAGAATAATTAAATATTTAAATTTGCTTTATAATTGCTATGTCAATATTTTATTGCCAGATACATTTAATCATGTATATATTGATTGATTGAAGAATTAATTTCCAATTTTTACCCATTTAATGCAAATTTTGAAATAATTAGTGACACATTTATTTAATAATTTAATGGTGTTTCATTTTGGCTTATTTAGTCCTCCAGCAGCTGAGCAAACAGATCGGAGCTGAATACTTCTTGTGTTGGACAGATCTTACAGACAAACAGGATAGTAGATCGGAAGAATTTACCCAACGTCAGCCACATGGACCAGGGCTGGCAAGGCTGCCATGGGGGCCCCCAACGTCAGAGAGCAGGGGGGGAACAGAAGCTCACCCAGCCAGAGATCACCCCTTTTGCTGTACCAGGGGGCCCAGCACAATGCCCGGTCTGCCAGAGAGCCCCCCAGTCCCAAACAAGCCACTGTGGGTATCTGAGTGTCCCCCACCCAAACCCCAGGCTCGAGCCGGGGCCCCCTCGGGAAGTCCAGTAGTAGGAAGGGGTAGTTTTCCCCCGCTTAGGAGGAGGATGACCAAGAGAGGTGGGGTCCCTACTACGAGTGTGGTAAACATGGGCCGTCCAGGCTCCCCCACTGGGCCGACCAGGAATTTTAAAGAGACCCAGCACCTCCTTAACTTGCAACTGATAATACACTTGAGAAGTCATCTTATATGGTATTTCCTCTGAATATTTCATTCATAAACTCACTCAGGAGAGCTTGTAGAAATGACGTCTGACCACAGGCTGCAGACGCAGAGGAATGTTAGGTTTTTGGGAAAGAGATAGCTGGGAAATGATGGGAGGGGCCTAAAGCAGGTGATTAACAACATGGCCGACTGCTTTGGTTCCTGTGATAGAAAGGGTTCTGTGTGTGTGTTTGGGGGGGTGTTTCAGGGGAAGCTGAGGAGTAAAAGTGGCTCTACTCGGATTTTCTGCAGGTTTGGCTTTAATGAGCTGCTGGGGAAAAGAAGGATGTCTGGCTGGTGGTTGTATTCTGTGAAAACTGTTGGGCCGGGCTGCTCCTTGCTAATTTATCTGCCTTTTCTTCTCCGTTTCATCGTGTCGACTTGTACTGCTAATAAGCCTAAACCAGCTCTCTCTTTTTCTTTACTGGCATTAATCCCAATAATGTTCTGTACTGGGGAGTCCAGTGACTGTTGCTGGCTGAGCTGGTGGTGTGGGTCTAGATCAGGGGTACCAAACTCAATCATACAAGGGGCCAAAGTCCAAAACACACCTTAGGTCACAGGTCACGGGCCAAGCAGGATAAACATTTATTGAACACTCTAAAACTAAATTTTTAAACTCTAAAACCGCAACTTTTTACCACAATTATGAACAAGATATATAGCATTACCTGCAATAATGCTAGTGCTGATAGCTGAAGATGCTAAAATTGATGGCAAAAATCGTTGGAGCTGATAACTGAAATCACTAAAGCTAATAGCTGAAAGCGCTAGAGCTGAAAGCCAACTAAAAATATTAGCTAATTGCCAAATTATCCTAAAAAAGTTGAAAAAAACCTAGATTAGCTAAAACAGTTAGCATGTTGCTGAAAGAAATATCTTATCGTCAAAATAGTCTAAAAACTAAAAAAGCCTAACTTAGCCAAAACAACTTACGTGTAATTATTAGCCTAACTCCAAAAATCTAAAAAATGTTTAAAATAAGCCTAAATTAGTCAAAACAGCTAGCTTGTAGCGGACATATTAGCTAAACTCCAAAATAGCCTTAAAGAATCATTCAGAATCTGCTGGAATTATGTTGATTGTGTTAGCATTTGGAAAGTTACAGTATGTTATAGATTTTGTGTTTAAACGTCACTGACAACCTTTCAGGTGTTAAAGGGCTAATGGAATTGTTGTACTTTTTTATTTATTATTTTGTTTTTAGTGTGAATGCTGTGGAGCTAATTTGTAATTTAGGTATATTTTAGCAACATTCTAGCTGTTTTGGTATTTGACTGTAATATCAGTATTATGGTAGTTTTTTTGACTGTTTTAGCAGTTACTGATATTTTTAGGCTGTTTTTGTGTTTAGTTAATATGTTAGCATGATGCAAGCTGTTTTGGCTAATTTGGGCTTTTTAAGTCATTTAAGACAATTTGGAATTTAGCTCAAATTTCAGCAACATGCTAGCTGTTTTGGCTAATTTGGGCTTTTTTAAAGTTGTTTAGGCAAATTTGGAATTTAACCGATATATTACCTTTATGCTAGCTTTTTCAGCTGATTTAGTTTTTTTGTTTTTTCCCATTTCTTTTAGGCTGCTTTGGAATTTAGCTAATATATGCCCTCAAGAACCATATACCTTACCGTGATTGGTTCGTTCAGCTCTGGACACAACAACTGTCATTCATATCAGCCTTGCGGCCGCACTAACAGTAATCTTCATATGAAGACGGGGCCGCAAATTATCATCCCGCGGGCCGCAGATTGCCCGCGGGCCGCGAGTTTGAGACCCCTGATTTAGGCTTCTTTTAATTTCAGCTACATGCTAGCTGTTATGACAATTTAGGCTTTTTTTATTTTAAGGCTAATTCAGGGTTTAGCTAAAGTTTTGGCTCTATGCTAGCTGTTTTTGCTAATTTAGGCTTTTTTTAGTTTTCTTCAAGCTAATTCGTTCATAGCTAATATGTTAGCTTTATAGATGTTTTGCCTAATTAAGGCTCTTTTCAGGTTTTTTAGGCTAATTTGGAGTTTAGCTAATATTTCAGCTGCATGTTAGCGGTTTTGGATAATTGAGCCTTTTTTCAATTTTTTTAGGCAAATTCACAATTTAGCTAATATGTTAGCTTTATGCTAGCTGTTTGGACTAGTTTAGGTTTTTTTCAGTAATTCAAAGTTTAGTTAATATTTCAGCTACATGCTAGCTATTTTGGTTAACTTAATTTATTAGGCTAATTTGGCATTTAGCTAATATTTAGCTGAGTATCATCTTTAGCGTTTTCAGCTATTTGGTTCAGCGTTTTCAGTAATCTGCTTCAGTGTTTTTAGCCATTAATTTCAGCATCTTCAGCTATCTGCACAGCTTACAGCATTAACACTAGCATTATTGCAGGAAATGCTATTTATGAAGTTTGGGTCGTGTTTCCTTTTGCACACTTATGTATTTTGAAATAGAATTGCAAAGATTTTTATAGATAGCCATTTTTAGGTTAAAAAAAAGTGGTTAGAATTCAGTCAACTGGGAACTGTCCTGCAACAGAGTTCTAACTCAAGTTAAAAAAAAAAATCTGTTTTCTGTAAGCTCTCCTGGAGGAAGGAAAATATGTTCACCAAACAAGGAAAGAAACATGATAAATAAGAGCTGGAATGGAAAAGAAGGATAGTTTCAGAAAACCTTTTAAAAAAAGAGTACCAGTCCAGAAAGCCCGAACTGTGAAATCCTCTCTGTGTTTGAGAAGCAAA
The DNA here is from genome assembly GCA_003999625.1 of Oryzias javanicus. Classification (NCBI taxonomy): domain Eukaryota; kingdom Metazoa; phylum Chordata; class Actinopteri; order Beloniformes; family Adrianichthyidae; genus Oryzias; species Oryzias javanicus. The sequence continues at coordinate 3,418,898 of CM012447.1, forward strand.
AACTTCAAAACTTTGTTTGGGATGCTTCATCTTGTTGAAAAAACAAGCATGATACCTCAAAGGAGGTTGAGGTACTGTATACTCCAGGTTATTGAGATAACCGAGCCCGTGGAGGGTCATAGAGAGGAGAGGGTATATCTTACAGAGTCTATGGCATGAAAAATCAACTTTTTGAACTATTAAGTGTATTTTCACGTTTTTTTTTCCTCACTATAAAATCCCCCAAAGCAGTATTTTAAACCATTCACACACTTTAGACCCTGGGCTCATTGAAGACCTCCCTCTCCAGTTCCTTGGGTAGGGCACAGTTGTACAGATGCCAGGTATATTTGTGTTATGAACCAGTGAAGCGATGCTGGGGCTACTAAAGACAGATATTTAATATCTTCATCAACATCACGCTATTGTTCTAGGATGAGTCTGAGTCTGGCTCAGGCTCTGGCACAAATGGGGTTCCACTTGTGTCAAAAATATGTCTTTTGTTGAACATTTGTTCATGTCTTGTACTACTAAGCAACATTTTCTGTGTCCTTTGAAACGACAGGAGCTAACGATGCTAGCAACTGTTGCTGTGGATTTTTCTGACGACCAGATCCAATGACAATAGCTAATGTAAAGTTTTAAACATTTACAAATACAAAGCTATCTTCAAAGAAGCGTTAACGCAGAAGACATTGCTAAGTGGTACATAGACATGAACAAATGTTCAATAAACAATAGAGCAGAGACATAGTGGACGCAAAACACATTTTTGGCACAAGTTGAACCTCATACAGCCCTGGCAGCACGTGTTGAGAAAATCATGTGCACAATAGTCACTTTCTATAAAAAAAAACAAAGGGCGATCATTAAACTTTAATATTAAGATTGTGGCAGCAAAGTATCAACTTGGGGAGCGGAAATGGCCCGCGGGCCGCCAGTTTGAGACCCCTGGTGTAGGTCCTTTAAGGAAAATGCAAGTGTGTCTTACAGTTCCCTCTGTTTGAAAATCCCAAGGAATGCGATGAAAATGGAACGTACCACTGATGTAAATGTATCATAAAGTATGAAGTTATTCTCTTATGACGCACAGGTGATGCTGTTGTCCTTTCGCCACACTCTGGTGGTTGTAAGGTGTGAGTACCGGCTCCTTCCTGAACAAATGTTGCACTTACAGGGTGTGCACATGAGGGCCAGACAAACCAGGCTTTGATTGTGTAATTTCCTCATTTCTTACAGATGGGCTACACCTGAACAGCAGTAACAGGATACTTGTGCAGTGTGCAGGATTTGGGAACTTTAAAAAAAAAGAAAAATCTGTACGACACGCCTGCTTCTCACCCACCTTGACTTACCCTTTCATGTTTAAGTGTTTGCTACGCAGCATGCCCATAGAAAAAAATGTGCGTGAACATTTTCACACTTCGGGTTCAGCGAGTGGTTTAACATCCGAAAATTTTGTCTCGTAAAAGTTTGACATTGTATTGACTAAGACATCACACAAAACAGCACCAGACTGATAAGCTTAGAAAATTTTAGATAGTCATTTGAGCTTGAAGATACTGAGCGATCCGATACTGATCAGTATCGCCGATATTGATACCCATATTGATATTTTCTGTAAATGCGGTGGATGTGACATAATTAAAATGCAAGCTCCTTTGAAAGTGCCTTCAAAAACATGACTCAGACCAACTTAGACCAACTGCTGTTGACAGGTTGATATATGGAGGCAGACTATCAGGAAGTGATGGAGAAGGCTCTGGCCTGACTTCCCGAGGGCCGGAGGTAAGGCATTTCCTATGGATGTCGTCAACACCTGCTTCGTCCCGTTATTTCTCTGTCGATGGCGGCTGCTGAGATCTCACCGGACTGGTGAAGCAGAGACTCAGTTGGGTTCTTTTTTCAAATACAGAAGTTTCAAACGAGTGGAAATGTCAGTATTTGCGGGTCCGATACCAACTTGAGATCAATACTATTGATATTTTGGATCGATCCGCACAGCACTAATAATTATCTTTGCCTCTTGTTCAAATAAGTGATCATTGACTCATTTCAAAACCCTCATTGCGATTTCCTTCCCTCCATCTATGAGAGAACCACAGCTTCCCACCCACCAACGTTCTTCTGTAATTCACAACATAAACCAAAATGACTGAAACAAAAACATCTGTGATCAAACTGGAGAAACCACATAGAAACGGTACAAGAAAAGCTAAAATAAGACAAAGCTCTTGGCAAACAGTCTTCAACATTATGACAGGTTGTTCATAAACAGCTGTTTGACTCTCTTGCCACCTTTTCTGATTCGTGATTGTAGTGTAGGAGATCCAAACGTCACATTCCGAATCGTCTTCAGATGTTTGCATGCCATCGTCTCTGCGTCAGGGATAATGGAAACAAACACAAATGCTGGTTGCATTAGTTTCTGGCTGAGAAGGAGCTTGTTCCTCCTTTTCCTGGAGGATCCTTTTGTCTCGGCATGCAGAGATGTGACGACTCAGAAATGTGACACATTTGGAACAATGCGACTTTGTGTGGATTTGAGAGGGAGCTGCTCCCCTCAGAGAACTTCCCCACAGAAAATAATGAATAAAAAGCATGTTTAAAAGATAACAATAGATATTTTCCTATTCAGTCCAAATAACGCTCTCGTAGTGAGCAAGCTGAAATGCAAATAAGATGGCTGCAAGCGAGTAAAGAGGCTGTCTTGACATCAAACTGCACGTGGGGGAAATGAAAAAAAAAAAAGAAGTATCTTCGAGGAACGGACTAATTTTAGAGACGACGCTGAAGTGGAGAACAATCCTGTCTGCAAGCAGGAATAATGATTTTTCTGGGGTCGCGCTGCTGATCCAGTGATGAGGATGAAACCCCAGCGTGTCTTTGGTGTGGGAGTGACAGCAGGATGACATATCTGAGATGGAGCTGACATTTTACAAACATCCAGCTGACATCACTCTGACATTCTGATGCACCACATTTATAGAAAAGCATTCAAACAGGGCTCTAATTAAAGACAGCGCTGGGATTTGTCTGGTGTGTGCTTTGCAGAGTCTGTCTTGCTGCAGCAGAGAGTGCAGGCTGGATGATAATTGCTGTGGACACAATGAAACGAAGAGCCGAGCGCGGAGTGGCTCTAAGCTCTTGTAGGCCTAAGTGGCTGTGGAGGCTCACAAAGTGCTTGTGGAAGCACAGGGGAACCTAACCCATCTCCTCTTTCTTTCTCCTCATTCCACAAATGCAGTCCTGTCACTCTCCTTTATTACCCATTCCCCCCACCACCCTCCTTTTCTTCCTCTAATTTCCTCTTTCCATAAATCTCTCCTGCCTCTTTCTTTCTCCTCCATTTTGGTGAGGCTCGCTTGAGCTCATCATTTCTGTCGAGCCCTGATTCACTTTCCTCTCGCCCGTCTCTCCATCCGTCTCGCGGGCTCCTCCACAACAGGAATGCAGCCTCTTCTCCACCTTCTTCGCTCTTATCTCCTCATCATCCCATCAGTCTCCATCAGGGCCGACTGCTGCCACTTCAGGCCTGTCTGTCCATGCATCTCTTTGTGTAAACCCCCCCCACCACCAACAGCCTCTCCTCCCAGCATCTCCCTCTATCCATCTCCCCGTGTGTGAACAGACAGGCGCCAGTTCATGACAACACCGGAGGTTAAAAGCAGCTGGGGCTTGCAGCGCTGAGGCATTTTCAGAGTCACTTATCAATGAAACGGTTGGAGACAGAGTTGCTGAATCTGATGTATCGTAAGCAGAACAGTCATAAAGTTGCTGACAGTCTTGGTGGTTTTGACACAAACATCAACCTTGGAGGATAAACAGCCGCTCTGCTCTGAGCGAGGACTCTGTAAGCTAAAGCAAAGCTAAACCCACTCCAAGACTCTCCTCAAACCGGGCGTTGGTCAACGCCTGATGAGTTGTCACTTCACTTCTCTAACTGGGTTCACAGTTAGATTCTTTTTTCAGGCCTAAAGTGGTCCAGTTTGAAACAAGGCCCAATGTGACATCTCTGTCAGTTCATCAAAACGAATGGATCATGAACTAAACCAAAGACAGTGTTTTAGTTTGAAAATCCAAAGGATACTCTTGCAATAAACTCACCCAGACTTCCTGTCCGCTCCATCATATATACATTCTATTACCAAAAGTATTGGCTCAACTGTCTTGACTCACAATGAACTGAAGTTTCATCCCATTCTGAACCCATAGAGTTTAATGTGATGCTGGTCCACCTTTTGCTGCTAATACACCTTCAACTCATTTTGAGAACCACAAGTTGAGGTGAGATCCTAGAAATTCTGGAGCATTCCACACACTGATGTTGGTGGAGAAGGTCTGGCTCTCAGTCTCTGCTCTAATTCATCCCAAAGGTGTTGTATGGGTTTCAGGTCAGGACTCTGTCCAGTTCAGACTCTGTCCTCCATGTCTTTATGGACCTTGCTTTGTGTTCTGGTGAACAATCAAGTTGGAAGAGGAAGATCCGCTCCAAACTGTTCCTACAAGGTTGGAGCATGGAATTGTCCAGAATGTTTTGGTATCCTGAAGATTCAGAGTTCCTTTCACTGGAACTAAGAGGTCTGAAGAACAAGCCCACACCATCATTCCTCCTCCACCAATGCAGTCTGAAATGTCCCGTTCTCCTGCAACCTCCTAACCCAGACTGATCCATCAGATTTCCAGATGATTCCTTCTCCAGAGAAGGCCTCTCCACTGCTCTGAGTCCAGTGACCGCATGCTTTACACCACTGCGTCCACGCTTTGCATCACACTTGGTGATGTGTGTCTTGATGCAGCTGCTGCCATGGAAACCCATTCCAGGAAGCTCTCTGTGAACTTGGACTGATCTGGAGGTCACATGAAGGTTGGAGCTCTGTAACAAAGTCTATGACCTCTTTATATCATGACCTACATCATCCTCTGACCTCTCTCCATCGACCACTTGGTGTCTGAGTTGCATTTGTACCTAAGATCTTCCATGTTGTTCTGATAGAGCTGACAGTCGACTGTAGAATATTTAGGACATTTCACTGGATTTGTTGCACTTATGTCATCTTATGACAGTTCCACGCTGGAATTCACTGAGACATTCTCTCACTAATGTTTGTAACAACCGTCTGTATACCTGAGTGCTGGATTTACACACCTGTGGTCAAGTCTGATTCTGATCATCTGGATCAGTGAGAATACTTTTGCTAACATAGTGCATGTGGAGTTGTCTGCCTGACATTGCAGTGGAACAGTCTTTGGACTCTGTGGTCTGTATGGCCAGACCAAATGAAGAACACAAATGTTGGTCTTAGAACGTCTCCCCATTACAGAGGACACCACAGAAGAAGTCCACAGACCATGAGGCACAAAGTCAGAGCAGAAAGTTCACGATTATTTCTACCCAACCAAACGTTTCACTGTAAGAGCTCCCATCCAATGACATCCCTATCAAGTCTGTTTTTATGATTCACAGGAACACAAAAGAAGTTCTCCTGTTTGATAATAGAGGTGTTTATGCTTAGGCAGATGTTCTAACTGACTTTTCTTACTATTATATTTTCACTCTCCACAACCAACAGGAGATGTAGAAGCCTGACAAGCGAACATTTGTGTTGAAATGTGGTTTCAAAAGGCAAGCCGATAGTGGAAGTTAAATCCAGAGTGGATCTGTGAAAAGATGCAGAGCATTTTTCTGCTCGTTACCTCAGTGAGGGTCTTTAAACGGAGCTTCAGCAGAACGTCAGCTTTCACTGATATCAGCTCTTCCTCTACAGAATACTGAAGCTTATTCTCCGGAGCTTTCTGTCGTCTCTTTCATGTACCGCATGACTCCACTCCATTATGTTTTATGTGCTAACAGCTGAACTAAAGCTTAAATTCTCTGGTACCCCACACTACTGACGGGGCTTTCAGGAAGAGTTTCAGAGCTCCCACTCTAAAGGAAAAAGGGATTTGCAGCTCTGCAGCCACCGTCTACAATAGACTTCAGATGCACAAAATCATAGATGAGGCTGTGAGAAGGGAAGCAGAGAAAAGCTCAAACAGACAGAAATGTCCAGAAAACGCTTGGGGTTTTGTGACCTGATGATTACAAAGAACTTCACTTACGTAGGCTCAGGATGAGCTTCTGGAGGACAGGAAGAAGGAATGATGATGACTGACTTGCGTTTTACCTTCTTCTGTGGCCACCCTGAACCAGTGGGTTGGTGTTTGTCTTTCAGGCTTTTATGCCTCATGAGGACTAACAGTGTCATGAAAATACAATATTTCAGCTTTACTAACATTTAGAATATCTGAAAAGGCAACAAAAAACACTTTTTGCCATTTATTTATTTTTTGGTCTTCTACAGAAGTGTCAGCTTTTCCTCAAACACTTAAAATGTTCGCATAATCAGGAAGAGACCTGTGGTAAACTGTCCAGCATTGTTTAAAGGGTAACCAAACCCTAAATAAACTTTTTCTTTGGTTGTTGACCTCTATAAATGGGACTTTAAAAGTGCTGTCTGTTGGTCATTCCCACATTTTTGACAAATCTAAATAAACTTGTTTAATTCTTAAAATTTTGTCTAAAGGTTGAATTGAGCTATTACTGTTGAATTTTGTGATTGGTCAAACCATTTAGGGGTGACGTTATGATCTGCAACTCCAGCAATGATAACAGTCCTGCCCCCCCTGCCCCACCCCTCTTTTCAAATTTCGGCTTTGGGTGAGTCAGCCTCCATCTTCCCTGTTTGGTGACCCTTTAAGATTGTTTTGGAAGGTTCATTTTAAAAAGCAACTTAAAACAATAAACATTTACTTTTTTTCTTTCTTTTTTGACAACTGCGGAGCAACTCAGACTATTTATTAGTAATTATCTTCCCAGTGAGCAGTGGCAGCAGCCGTTGACGCCTCCTGGATCCTGAAACTCAAGGTTCCCACAGAAGGTGTCAGTATTTTTCGGTTCTGAAACTTGCCTCAAAAAATGGGTTGAACATGTTTTTAAAATAAACAAGGTAATCTAATCATCTATTCTGACAGCTTAATCCAGGCATGTCCCAAGTCTGGCCCACGGGCCAAATGCAGCCCAAGGGCCACCACTTCCAGGACAAGTGGAAACTGGCTTTTGTTCTTTATTAATCAAAACACAAAGCAACTGTATTTGCTCAATATGCGGTAGTATCCTGAATCTGAATTGTTTGTTGTTTACACTTTTATGTTAATTTAGTGGCCAGCAGAGGGCAGGCAGAGGTGGGTATTGTTTGTTCCAGAGAAGAAGAAGGCAGACGAGCATGAGTGTCAGAATCTTGCGAAGCGTGGTTAAATGTTAATAATTCAATTCAGTTTTACTTATATAGCCCAATATCACATAAACACTGGCATCATTGGGTTTAATGCCGGTAATTTTACAGAAGGAAAAAGTCAGTCATAAAATATAAACAATAGCTAATTGCTAAACTAAAAAGACTAAATAAAACTGTTATACCTACTCCCTCCCGGTAAAGAATAGAAGAATCCTTAGGGATAATAAAAACTGGTGCACCCTGGTCACAGTTTGGACATTCTTTTATCTTAAGATGCAACATATGCCAAGAGAACGTTTAATATCAAGAGGAATACCAAATGAGAGATGCTAACACTAGCGAACTAACTGGACAGAATGGTGTGTAAAATTGAAATAATTGAAAAATGTTTTAACACCACAACAGCTTGTTTGGTTTTTTTTTAAAAAGATTTTTTTGGGTGAGAATTTGTTACAGACTGCATGATGAAAACAATGCTTCTGAGAGGAGGCATTGTTAATGTTGGTCTAGCTAGTCTTAGCCATTTAAGCCTCGTGTCTACTGAGCGGTCCAGTACAGGGGGAGTGGTACGGTACGGTCCAGTTAGTTCTGGCGAGTGTATCCACTCAGTTAAGCCTCGCTTCCCCGGGGCGCTTTGTTTTCACAGCGCATGTGTGGTGTAGACCGCTAGCGTGTCATTGTAGTGCTACAACTAGAAAAGCAACAACTAAAAGGGAGGTCATCCAGCAGCTCGTCTTCTTCTTGTTTTACTTGTTGCACATCGTGTAGAACAGGAATTTAATGTTGTTCGAAAGAATTTTCAAAACGCAAATGCTCCCAAACGTTAGAAATGTTGGCTTAAATGAACGCTATATCGATGCGCTCTAATGTCATCACTTTATGTTAATCAACAGGTGGAAACAGCAGCTCCGCCCCAACCACCTCTCCATGGACCTACAATGGAGGGGGCCCCAACAGGTATGGTTTGGATCTGTTTAATGGGTCCATTTTACAACGGAAACTACTGGAAATTACCGGACCATACCCGACTGTTCAGTGGAAACAAGGCTTTAGTCAACCTGTAAGGATGAGGGAGAGGCGGCGTGTGGATCCATTTGCAACAGTTTAATATAAGCGCCAAAACAGGAAGACGAAGAGCAGAGTCAAAGACGGGCCAGGGTCAAAACGAAGGGACGAGGCAGAGAGCGAAAGAAACTGTCTCGAGGTCAAAAACACGAGAAGGCAATCAGAAACGGAATGCTTAATCTGTAAGTGGAAGGTAACTATACAAGACTACGCACGGATGATAGTGGTTGAGAAGAATATAACAGTCCAGGTGATGAAAAGATGGGAAACAGCTGATTGAACCGGAAGTGGAAAATGACGGGGGAAGGGTTAATATTCTGGGGAGAGCTCCCTCCGGTGGTCGGAGGAGAAAATGACAGGCTGAGTCCTGACACAACCTGTCCTGTTCAAATGTTTTGAATTGATAAGAAACACAGCTAAACATCAAGTCTGTGCAAAAGGTTTTGGTTAATCTTCTACCATAACTTGAACCACAATCAGAAAAAGTCAGGTCTTTAGTGATTTTTACAAAGGGTGATTCTTGCATGAAATAAGGAAATCCAAGAAAAAAGGATCGTGTCTCTATGCGGATGTTTTCCTGACATCCTAAATGATAAAAGCTGTCAAAAGTTATTGGGAAAGAATATAAAAATGTGATAATAATCTCCCATCTTTATAAACTAAAATGGCACTGTTGAAAAGATCTGCTGAAAAATCAGGTGTTGAATGTGAATAAAAAAGATGAGGCATGTGCTTAGTGATTGATGCTTTGCAAAAAGAATCCAATTATTATCAATAATTCACGGAAACTAAAAATAATCTGACTGTTGGATGTGAAAAATTAGGGAAGAGCGTCAAGAGCTTTCAGACAGACACAGAATAAGGTCATTGAATCAAATATTCAAGAAGGTAATGGTGGTGTTGGCGTCACACTCTGACCATCATGAAGGGACTGATCAGCTGTGAGTGTGTTTGGCAGATGTGTGAACGCAGAGGAGAAGTACGGCAGCCATGTTTGAAAGATGGGGATGAGGGGGTCCATCATTTTTGAGTCTGTAACAGAGCTATTCACCTCATACATGTGGATAAACAAAACCACTTAGAGATGACTGGAATGTTTTCATGTGCTTCATATACAAAAGCAAAAGAAAAAAATCTGTTTTTTTTATGATGGGGAAAAAGAAGCATAAAATATTTCTTTTCCTTGGATTTAAATCTAAATGTAAATCATGGAATAAGTTGGTAAACATCAACAGAAGCTCAAAACAAGAAGAGCTGAAGGTTTTCTTGTCAAAGTAAATCATCATCTATAAATGGGGCTCTAAAAGTGCTGTTTTCTAGTCAATGCCACATTTTTGAAAATTTTGAATAAACTTGTTTAATTACTGAAATTATAGTCTAAACCCATCTGTGTGCTGCCCCCTAAAGGTTCAAAGAAGCATCACAGTTGAAATTTGTGATTGGTCAACAGGTTTTAGTCTGTCATTTCAGAAGCGTTACATCATGATGTGGAGCTCCAGTATCAAAGCCCCGCCCATCTTTGATTCTGTAACAGTCGGTCTTTATCGTGTTAGCTTTAGCATGACTTGTAGCTGTATTGCCTTTGGATGTCAAAAGGCTTGCGCAACTTTCCAGAGGACTTGGACGTTAAGGAAGAGTGGTTTAATGCAACTGGCCTTGAATCCAACACACTCTGTCCTGGTGATGGATTTGCAATGAATGTTTTATTCTAGATTGTTTGCTTAATATGTTAGCCTGATGCTAGCAGCATTTTACCACTCAGACCTGGGTCCCATTCAGTCTGGACCATGAGTGCCTGTCTCAGGAGAAAGTGAAGGAGAAAATTCCTCAACCTCCATAGTGCATGACTTTCCCCGGTACCACTCTCCATATTGAAGACACAGAGTGACTACGTTACCTGAAGCTAACCTCACTGTCACTAAGCGTGGTTGAGATGACCAAGGCGCACACAGCTCTGCGATCGCCTGCAGCATGGTGTATGCTGGTTAGTTTTTCCTCCAACATGTCATATGCGCCCACACGTAAGGATTGCGAGAAAGGGGCGGGGTCAAGGCGCCCAATTAGCCGAGCGCAGCCAGAAAATAGGTACTGCGCTAGCTGCAAGCTGCCTTGAAGACTACAAAACAATGCATTGTGGGAAACTGTGTCCTGTTTCTATTGTTTGAGTATTTACTGTATAAGTACAATAAGGTCCTAGTTATACAGTCAATGAGTTCGACGTGATGTTTATCAGAAATGACTGGCGCTAAATGAACTCTGTCTGGAAATAATGTAGACATAAACAATATTTCAAATAATCTATGGTTAAAAATTAATTTGGATTTCAGTGTATTTATATCTCTGGGACAGTGCACACTAAATTAACCCAGAGGCTGTTTTTTATCTTTTGCCCCCTGACAGATGTTAAATTAACATAAAAGACATCACAGCACAGATCATACCAAGGAGGAGAGGCATATTAAAATTCAACGGAAGTGTAACCAAACAGGGAATTTGGAGGCTGACTCCACCCACATTTGAAAATCCAGTCAGAGGGGCGGGGCTTGGGGGCAGGACTCCTATCATTACCGGAGCTGCAGATCATGTCGTGAGACTCCTGAAACTCTCATGGTTGACCAATCACAAAATTCAACTGTAATACCTCAATTTAACCTCTAGGGGGTTGCACACAGACGGTTCTTAAAAATATTTTCAAGATTTCTACAATCTTATTATTATGCCCTGCTGCTGCTGTTGGATCTTTTTACCATCCAGTCCTTCAACTCACTGGGCAGGTCTGGCCAAGGTGCCTTAATTGGGACCTGCTGTCTAATTAAGAGAGAGGAGTCCACAAAGCAGGCAGGGGTTTGGTTGGAGTGGTTCTGGTTTGGTCAGTTCTCTTTTACCCCTCTTTGTCTTCAGCAGTCTTACACTTCTGGGTTTTGTTATGTTGGTCTGGGGTTGGACCTTGGTAGTCTTGATTTGCGGGCCTTGTTTGTTTGTTTTCTTTAGGTAGTTTTGGTTTGGCAGCCATTAGTAGGGAGTGGCTTTGGTTGACATGGCTGGGTCAGCAGTCTCCATGACTTGTTTTATGTTTTGGCCAATGTTCTAATCCCTTTTGGTTTGTCATTTTGTTTCAACTAACACACTAATTTAGCTTTGGTCTTTCTTTCACCACACAGGGTTTTGTTTATTCAATAAATCATGTTCTTTTAATTATAATTTGGTGTCCAGTATTATGTGATTGTTCTCTTTTGGTATTTATCCCCTTGACCAGGGTTGGAAACCTTCAATATTAAAAAAAAAGAGTCATCTGGGCTAATTTTCTACTGATCAAAACCTGGAGGGAGACAATTTTCTTGTATTTGCATTCATTACCTTCTTCTTTTTTTTTTTTTTTTATAAAAATGAATTATGTCTATTATTTGGCACGAACAAAAGCAAAAATATAAGAAGAACTCTCAAAATTAGATTTGTTTTTTTTATACGTTTTTACCTTTTTTTATGTTTTAACATAAAAAAACTGGCAAAATTAGCCACAAAAAAAGCTCCAAAATGACTTTAAATTCCACAGGAAACTAAATTAGTCAAAAACTTTAGCATGTTGCTAAAATAGAAGCTAAACATTAAATTACCTTTAAAAGCCCCAGTAAATACAAATTAGCCAAAAAGTTAGCATGTTGCTAAAATATTAGGTAAACTCCAATCTTTTCTAAAATTACTACAAAAGATGAAAACATAGCCTATGAAGGCTTGTTGATAATCTAAAAAATTAAAAATTTGAAGACTTTCTCATTCATTTCCTATGGGACATATTTTGCTCAATATTTCAAAAACTGTAAAGTTTATCTTCTTTTCCTTTTAGCTTTTCCCTTTCAGGGTCTCCACAGCGAATCAGCTTCCTCCATCTGTCTTCAGCATCCTCTCCTCTAACACCAGCCACCTTCATGTCTTCATTCTCTGCATCCAGAAACCTCCTCTTTGGTCTTCCTCTAGACCTTTTTCCTGCAGCTCTAGACTCAGCATCCTTCTACCAATATCTTCATTGTTTCTCCTCTGAACATGTCCAAATCATCTCAGTCTGGCCTCTCTGACTTTATCTCCAAAACCTCTAAAAACTGTAAAGTTTATAAATACCAAAAATACAAGCTGACCAAGCTGAACGCTTTGATACCAAGATTGTTTAAATTTCTCAAAGTGTGATTATAAATAATGCTAATTAAGTAATCCTTACTTTAAAAACATACTATTCTTCAACCAGAGAGCCACTATAGAGATGAAAGAGCCACATGTGGCTCTGGAGCCTCAGACTGCAGACCCCTGCTCTAGACTCTATCTGGCTTGCCCATTGGGGATGTAACATTTAATTTATCAAAAATTTGGTAATGACCACCAGACAGCATCTTTATAGCCCCATTCACAGCCAAAATAAAGTGGATTTAGGGTTTGGTTACTCTTTAAGGACAAACCCTAACTTCCTGTTCTCGTACAGTCTCGCCGTTTGCCTTCATCTCAGGCGCTTTTCCCCTCCCCCGCCTACAGGTCTCACCGACGATCCAGGTGAGGCTGTGGGTCATCTCAAACACACCTACAAGTGATGTATTTAGAAATGCATGTCACTATACAAAAAAAATAAATAAATAACCGCTGACTCAGGTGAGCTATTTTCCACTTTTGAGAACAGGTGAGTGGAGCTGTGACTGAAACGCTGTGAAGGCAGAGTCATCCTCAGATGGGATGAAGACTGCCTCCAGAGGTCCAGCTCTAATGCTAACACTGAACTTTTCTATTACTGAAATATGGGTCACAGGGTTACAGCGAACATTAAGGACATGTTGCTCTTGTTTGTTAGAATATTTTTTTGTAAGTTCTAGAAACTGTATCTCATCTGTCCTGGTTCAAACTGTGCTTTTTCATTTCACACTTTAAAACACAAATACATATAAATTCTTGCATTAAATAAACTTTTGTGGGTTTTATAGCGTTTTATTTAGTCCTGTGTCTTTCACTTCCTCGCACATTTCCAGTCTGTAACTGATCTCTTTTCTCCGTTCTCGGGCCATAAGTGGAATGAATTATGCATCACCTAGTATTGTTGCTGACATTATTCCCTGACCCCCCCCTCCCCGTATGATTCTTCTCTGCCTACAGTTGAAGTAGGAATTGTTATGCTGCAAGTTTATGATTGTCTGTTCTCTAAAGTAAAAAAAAAAATCCATTTGTTCTTTGAAAATGAACACAAAAAGCCTGAGCTGAGAAAAAAAAGAAGGAAAAATACTAATCAGGAACAGCAAGTGAAGGGCATCACCCCTGCAGACAGAATGGATTATGAGAGGCGTCCTGTACAGAGGACAGAGCGGGGAGGAATGAGCCGCTCTTTACGGAGCTGCAGCCTTTGCTGCTGAGAGCCGTGGTATATAAATCATGAATCTTTTACAGTCTCTTTTCCGCAGGAGCCTGTGTTTAAATATTAATGCTTTCCATTCAGATCACAGCCACCCTGATCCGCATAGCTAGGTCTACTCCCCAAGGACGGCATGTACACATCTTAGTTCGCACGCGCGCGCGCACACGTGCGAGGGCTTCCATGGATCATCTATAAGTGTAGACAGAAAATACAGAAGTGCTAAAGCAGCCGCACCGTATATCACACGATCCCTGAGGGAAGAGCAAGGGATACACTGCGCCGCATGATTATTAGACAAACTCCCTTCCTCTGGATTCACAAACAAACTGTTATTGAACCTGAAACCTAATTGTTTATTGGGGAACGGTGCCTTTCGCTTTTCTCTGTTGTATTTTAAGAGTGGATGATTATTTCCAGCTTAAATAACTGAATGGGATGTTTGGAGCAAAAAAAAAACAACAATAAATAAAAATTGTTTATTCACAATAACATGTTCCCTCATGTTTAAACATTAATGACTTGAAGCTCTTCCTTTTTTTATGTTAAAAGGATTTCTTTCTTTACATGTGGATGTTAACAGCTGCATCCAGTTCAGTTTTCTGAAAGGAATTTTTGACTTTTGTAGGATTCAGTTTCAGTCAAGCAGCAGCTCTTTAACTTCCTACTTGTTTAAAATAAGAGATAACTGGAGCCAGATCCAAGTCAGCACTCAGTAACTTACAAGTCATTCCTCTGTCACAGAAAAACTGTACAACAATCAACACTTCTAACACTGGTTTAGATCAGGCTATCTTCAACAAATTGTCTCAAAATTCTGTCTCGTTGCAATCAGCCAAAACCATAATGCTGCATTCATACTGGACGCAATCCGTGTGGCAGGAGTGTCAAGTTTCAATGCAAAGTCAATGTACAGCAGTGATCTGAGGTCCAACTTGGCTCATCAGTCTGGCAGCAGCGCGATTTTAGTGGCACAGAACAATTTGGGTAGCAGAAACAGCGAGATTGACACGAGGTGTCCATCTAGCTCACATGTGTCATAGTCAAGGCCCAGGGGCCGGATCCGGCCCTCCAGATCATATTGTTATTAATGGTCTGATGTTATCTTGCGCTCATTTCTAACTTGTATAAATTTTGAAAAAATATATTTTTATGTGCTATGGACTAGCTTTTTGGACTATTTAGGGATTTACAAAAAAAATGTTAGGCTATTTTGGAGTTTAGCTAATATTTAAGCGACATGCTGTCTTGGTTAATCCAAGTTTTTTTTTTTTTTTTTTTACTTTTTAGGCTAATTGGGCATTTAGCTAATATTTTAACTTGCTTTCAGCTTCAGCTTTTTTAGTTATCAGCTTCAGCATCTTCATCAGTCAAATTCAGCTTACAGCATTCACACTAGCATTATCGTAAGTAATGCTTTATATCTAGTTTTCAAAAGTTATGGTTTTAAAGTTTTAAAAACTTAGTTTTAGTGTGTTCTAAAAGTGTTTATCTTGTTCGTCCCGCAACCTAATGTGTCTTTTGGATTTTGGCCTTTTGCATGATTGAGTTTGACACCCCTGATCTAGCTACATGGATGTTTTTCTTAGACACACAAAAGAGCCATCATCCAGGCACAGTTCAAACTGCAGAAGTGAAGTACTCCTCACAAAGAGAGACTGAATGATCTGGTGACATATAAACCCAAGCTACTCACTCAACATCATCCATGTTTTCCATGATGTGACAACAAATGCAGCCGGGGCATCAAGACATCTGTCACAAACGGGCAGACAGCTGGTTCCACGTGCAGCAGGTTTATTAGTTCAGAAAGGAACTATCACAGCTAAAGAACCACAAAGCTAAATCAGGGTCAGACGAGCAGAGGTCAATCACAAGCATGAGATCATCCAAGAAGAGAGTAAAGCAGTCAGAATCCAGGCGAGGGTCAGGGCAGGCAGCAGGCAAACAGAGATAAAGAAGAGTCAGAAACAGAAGATCCAGATAGAAACGCTCAGTAATGCAGGCAGGGTGGTACAAACAATACTTTGCACCGAAAGATGCTCTGTGCATTGCAGATGAAAGACACTCCTCGATGAGGTTCCAGCACTATCAGATTTGTTATGACAAACAAACACAAACGGACAAACATTAAGCATGTACAAAAAAAGCATTGTGCAAAAATCAAAGGTAGGAAAAAACTCCAGAATGTGGGTATAAGGACTTCCACAAAATACATTTCTTTACTGGACTTAGAAAGTAAATACCCATAAAGCCTTTTGCTTCCCGGGACAAAATGGAGGCATTTCAAGATGACGAGCCACACGTATGACTTAGCATGAAAGTTGAAACTTTAGGACAATCGCTATGCCGACATGTGAGCAGCTTGTTGCTCTGTAAAACAAAGCATTTTCAGACAACTGTAAGCGAGAAGCAGTTGATCTCAACAGCAACATCAGGACTCCAGAGTCCCGACCCATAAATGGTAATACAGGAGACCCAGCAGTAGTTTAGGCTTTTGGTAAAAATAATAAAGTTCTGACTCTTCCTTGGAATGTAAATGTGTTGCTATTGTTTAGAACCCAAAACTGGAGGCAGAATGATGCAACCTTACCAGGTTTATTAGAGAAACACATACTGTATATCTTCCAGTAGTTGCTAGCGTCGTTAGGACATGCAGAAGATATTGCTTAATAGTACATAGACATAAAGGAATGGTCAATAAATGTATTCAATAGACATAGATAAAGGACCAAAGACATAGAGTGGACACAAAAACATATTTTTGGCACACATGGAACCCCATACGGTCCAGCTCTAGCCAGATTCTACCTTCAGTGGCCCGAAGGGAAAATGAGTTTGAGAACCCTGCTGTAAAGGCAGTTCACTCTATGGATAAAATAAAATGTTTAAAACAAAATGTAAATGCAATGGATCTACCTGAACCAACTTCACTCTCTCCTGCTGTCAGCCAGTTGTGTTCATCAGAAAACCACCATTCTTGTAACAACTCCAAAGACCTCACAGACATGAACAGGGATGTGAAAAAAAATCAAAGTGCAAATACCAAGGACCAAACAGAGAAAAAGGCGTCTGCCTCTTCCGCGCTTCTTCGTCTTGTTAACACAGAGAACTACATGAGAACGGCGAAGATCTGACACTGAAACAAAGACTCTGGACATCTGCCGAAAGCCTGTGAAAGCTTCCACAATCCAGCCCTGCGAAAAGTGGAGAATCCATCTGCAGCTCGCACTGCCAGCAGCCCAATTAGCGTCACCTTCTTGAGCCTGAATCATTCCTCTACAAGGCTTGTTCTCTCTTCCTATTTCCCGCTGTGATCTATTTCCCTTCATTTAAGCCTCACACATTCTCAGGTACATGCTGTATTTTTTCCTCCTTCAAACTTGGTGCTTGGCTGCTTCTCTCTCACTGCTCTTTTAATATGACCACTGTTTAGATCAATTTCTCAAAATCAATACTTAATATCAGAAAGAAGTGCTGGCCTTTTACAGTATGTACCCTGGCGTATCTTCAAGACACACCGACCGCGGTCTCCATTCAACCTATTCACACAAAAAGTAATGAGATATCGAATTGGACTCAGACACACTGATGTGGAGCCGATACCGCGCAACAGTGCCGCGTTTGCCCCAAAACTCCTGTCCAGCAATAAAGCTCCTGATAACGTCTGACACCGGAGCCTCATTTTTCTTCATTTGTTTCTCATTCTCTGGACAATATTGCGAGTTTCGCATTGACCACAGCGGCCACAGTCCTTCCAGCAGCAAGAAAGCTCTTTAATTGACATGTATTTCTGGTGATGAATGAATGCCGATTGGCGGAGCCCTCTGCTGCTCAAAAGGCATGCCGATTTTCCGACGGCTTCTTTTCACTCAGTCCTCCCATCAGCCATACATTACAGCTTTAAGTGTTGGTGCTTTGAGTGGGCAGCTTAAGTATGACTGACAAGTCCAGTATCATTTATAATAATTGGAGCCTTTGGCTTTCTTCTTTGGTGTCTGCTCTCATTAGGCAGTTTTTTATCCTGTCTTCTTCTCGCTGTTCCGTCTTTAACAAAGGACTAAGAGAATCATGTGATATTCATATTAAAGGATTTCCAAGGTGCAACTGCCAAATGACTGAGACGCCCGATCAGACAGCATCAGATTACCCAGCAGGCACGCCTGTAATTCATCTCCAACTCTCCTCCATCTTTCTGCTTCCCGTCCGTGCCTGATGGAACTTTTGGAGGACCTGAAAATCTGAGAAACTCATTTGTACAAATTCAAATTAACTTTTTTTATTTTTATCAAATTTTTCCTCAAGTTTACAACATTTGTTTTTGAGTTTAAAACTGCTGTCAAATTTTCAATTTATTTTTCCAATTTTCAATCTTGTTTATCAAATTTTTAGTCTTGTTTTTTAAATATTCAGTCTTGTTTTGCAAATTATCTATTTGTTTTCAAATTTTCAATCTTGCTTTTCAAATATTCAATCTTGTTTTTCAAATTTTAAATCTTGTTTTACAAATACTTAGTCCTGTTTTGCAAATTTTCAATTTTGTTTTTTCAAATTGTCGATTTGTTTTCAAATTTTCTGTCTTGCTTCTCAAAATTTTACCCTTGTTTTTCAAATTTTCAATCTTTTTCTTTTTTTTTCAAATATTGAGTCTTGTTTTATGCATTTACAATCTTGTTTTCAAATTTACCATGCCTGTTTTTTAAATAATCAGTCCTGTCTTTCGTTCACCTTAATCTGATCCTGATTTGACCCCATAAGAATCACGTCACTGACGATGAAAAGGAGCAAATGACGTCTTGAATGTAGTCCTTTGTGCTGCTCATTTACATGATTCCTCTACTCTGCTGAAGGTGGTCAGTCGTTTGGGCGCAGAAGAAGAAGGATGTCGGGGTTTGACGGCATTTCCATACACACCGTGACTTTGCGTGAGACACTTCCATTGTCTGAGAAGAGCTGTGCGACAAACAGAAGAGACAACAAGAAAAACTAATGAAAGTGTAATTGACAGCGTAAGTGAGATGTAGAGCCCGTGTCTAAACGTAATCTGGCAGGGTTTCTGGTGTCGCTGCGGCGGGAGGAGATTCACTTCCTGCCAAAAGCGGCTCATGCATAAACAACACTGTCATGTTGATATAGGGATCCCTGTGGAGTCCCTGTGTGATTGTGCTGTTCTACTAACTACCTCTTCTGAGGGAACATGACAGTATCGCCACAACACATGTCCCTAAGTGATTAGAATTCACTCTCCCCTTGTGGGCCTCTTTTATCTGGGAGCGTTTTGGTGTTTCTCCGCAGCAGTGCGGGTCACAGGGGGCAGCTGTGGGAGGCAGATAAAAACATTGTATTTTTCATTGCCATTGAGGAGGCACGTGTGGACCACGGGGAATGCTGTTGAAGCCGTCCTCAGGAGTGCTGGGTTGATGAAAACAGATTACCTCCACAGTGCTTGAGCATTATTATCCCCCCCCCACTCCCACCTCTTCAGTTCTCCATTAGAAGCCTTTTGCTGGAACAAGAGCAGCTTATTGGGTTTGGACAATGCAGGCGAAAAAACAAACGCAGGCTGGAGACCCTCATTGCGTGAGGCGCTCTGTGACGAATGGCTTCCCCTGAGTCGTATTTTTACTAAGACTGAGATAATGTCCCACATTTTAGAGGACTATTTTACACCAGCCTCCACTGTAGTACGGTAAACATCTGCAGAGGGCGACTTTAAGAGAGGAAGTAGCTTCAGCACAAACAAACACAGGAGAAGTTGACGAACTGGAAATTTGACCCTTTCTTTAGTGAACAACAGTAAAATGAGCAATCAGACTTTAGAAGAAGGCAAGGCAAGGCAAGGCAAGGCAAGTTTATTTGTATAGCACATTTCATGTACAGAGACAATTCAAAGTGCTTTACATAAAACATTAAAAGAAACAATCAAAAGAAATAGTAAAAATGTCATTCATTATTCAAATCATTAAAATAAAATTAAAAGAAAGTAAAAAGATTTTAATTTAAAACAAGCATAGATAAAAGTGCGGACGTAACCAAGTTAACTTCAACTCCGGTATTGATAGAGATCAGCAGTTTTTCCGTGAGTTCAACTTTTTTTTACATCAAACTTCATTTATGACAAACACTTTTCTGGAAAATACAACTTATAGTCTGGAAAATACGATAATTTTGGAAGTGTTGATGGTGTAAAACTCCTCAATACACACTTTTCATACTCATACTTTTCTCTCGTTTAAACTCTCAAAATTCAAGCCTTCATAGAAAAATGGGTCAAGTATTGTAGAATAAAAACAAAGATTTATGCATGTTTGACTAAATGAATTTGTTCTGGAGACACGGTATGGAGAAGACAGATTGATGAGGTCTACAATCAATCAGGACACAGAAGACAATAAGCTGGAAAAAAAATCAAAACAATGAAAACTCCACAAAAAAAAAATCTAAGAAACAGTGCGACTTTAAAGGTGAACACTGTATTCAACACCCACTGCACTGTTCAGCATCAGTAACACAAAACCCCTTATGTCCTATCGTCATAACATTGTTCACATGGCTCCACGTTTAGGAGTTTGTTTCAGTTTATTTTGACTTGATGAGAAAACGGTAAAAACGTATCTAAAAACTTTAGATAAAATGACTTTTTCTGAGTGTAGGGTCAGTGACAGCAAATGCAATGTCAGCTGTGAAAATCTCAGCACCTCTGTAAAGAATGATGAAATGCTCTGTGCCAGATTATACCAAGAAAAAGTGAGTGGGTGTTCCAAGTTCTGAATTTCATAGACTGCTGTGGTTGAGATTTAGCCCCTTCAGACTGACATGCAGGCCATGTATTGATTTCAGACCACGTCTTTGCTGAGTTCTTGTGCTCCTACTCACTGATTCCTCAGAGATTAGGTTTTTCGAGAGAGAGACAGAGATCATCTAAAATTCATACTCCCAATGATGGCGGTTGACCTTGTAAACTTCTCCAGCTTGCAGCCAAGTAAAGTTTCACTTCTGCCCCCGGCTCTCTGATCTAATGAGGGCTTGTGGAGAGATGCGTCTGCTATCTGCGGGGCCTTGTTGTGAAATAAAAGGTCATTCTTACTGGATGAGCAGCCCTGATACCTCCTATCTCTCTTCTTGGTGGCCTACAGGGAAATCAAACACTATTAGACCGGAGAAGCGTCCTTTATCATTGCAGTCATTATCATTCCAATCATCACCCCGGCCGCGAAACATCATTTAGCCTCCCCATTTAACTTCCTGCTAATTGTGTGTCATACATATCCACCAGTGACAATGTGTCCGGCAATATTGGAAGCTGCGCAGAATTAAGCAGAAAAGAAAGCAATTAGAAGGCTGGAAAAAGCAGGAAATTCACAGGCAGGGCGTGTACAGTGTTGGAACAAGGCGGAAGGGAAATAGAAGTTAGAGCGCTAAATTACTTATTAATACCACTAATGAGGGCAACGCAGTGAGCCTGAGAGGATTTGGATAATGCTCCTGCTGTTGCATAATGCAGGTAAATCTCTATTCTTACTTATGTGGACCTCAAGACAAGAGCAGCAAAAGAAAAAAAATCAAAAACATTTACAAACCAAAGCAAAGAGGTTATCAAATGCAGCTCATGGAAGTGCTGATTGTTTCAACTGCTGGGTAATGTCCAGCCGTCTGGTTCTGATCTGGATGTCAGCTCAGATCTTCGTGGAGGGAACTTCTTCCAAAATCCTGATTCTTTCTCCTTCCAGTTCACCAAAGACTCTTTGATGTTTCTTGACGTTGCTGTGATCAATCCATTCAATCCATTGGTTTCTCAGAGCAGAAAATAATGAAAGCTAACATCCAAATGCTCTTTCATTGATTTACAATCCTTTCCAACTGCGGTCAAATGAGCCGCCGTTCACATTTCCGTGGTCACATCAAGAAGCTCCTTGGAGTCTGATGGAGATTTTCCAGCGTTCTCAGCCCTGCTAAGTATTGGATGAAACTCACACCAAAAATCCAGTGACGGCTGATTGGACCACAGAAATGTGAACGGCGGCTCATTTGACTGCAGTCAATGTGAAGGTAGCATCTTCTCTCCTCCAGAACCTGAACTAGACACGCGAGCCGGACCAGATGAGGGTTTAGTGCATGTGCAGCAGAAAGAAGATGATTGATGAAAAACAGAGTGTGTCCAGGACTGTTTGGTTGACAGAGATTTAAAATTTAAAATGAAATACTTAAATGCAAAAACAAAATGATTTTTCGTTACATTTGTTCTCTTTCATGAGAAAAATGACACACAGACATGTTAAAAACTCTAAAAATAGGATTTTCATTGGAGGGGACTTTAAGGAACCCAAGTGATATATAGTATGTGTGCTACTTGTGTGCAAGTTGTAAAAAAAAAATGGGGAAATTAAACAAAATGTCATCCTAGAGGCAAACCTTTGGGCACCGTGATGTTGGCCCCTGCTAACTTCAGGAAGAAAGAGATCAAAAGACTCAATTAGAATTTAGTCATCTTAATCAACATTGGATCAAACTCATATGAAGATCTCTGGGTCTCGAGGCATGCAAAGACAAAGAGTTCTGAAAAAAAGTTCACTTATATGTTAAATATGAGCCTCATTTGGCTCCAGGCCAATGTTTGTCAGGAGAGAAGAACCCCCCAAAACACCTTATATGGTCCTCTTCACCAAAACTAAATGTTGAATGGTCAGTGTCCATGGTCCTGCTCCTGCCAGCAAGGCAATTTATGGCTTTGTTTGTCAGTGGAAAAGTACTGGTTTGGAGGAGAAACATCCTCCCAACTGGCTTCAACTGGTCTGCAGATCCATATGGAGTGGTTTCACAATGTGTGTTACTAACTACGCATAAAAGTGAACCGTACTATACAAGTGTACGTAATCATGTCACCTAACCTAAAAGTATAAGAAACCTCCATTTTGTATATAAACTCTTCATCGCTAACATATCACCTGCATGCCGCTTGCATGTAGCATTCGTCCACTAACAGTGCAGGGTCGGTGCTTGCGCCTTACTAACAACTGCAGTCCGGCGTATAAACACCGTACAGCATCACCCATACATCACAAGTGTGTGGCTTACATCAGCCCTAGAAATAAGCTAGTTTCATCCAGAGATGCATGAAGTACTTTAAAATCATTCTGTTTTAGACCGACTTCGGCTTCAATATCACATGGAGTAAAAAGTTGAACTTCAAAAGCCTCGCCTTTAGCTTGAGGGAACGTGAGCAGCAAACAGTAGGAGCTTTGCAGCAGAGGGTTGTTAAGGGTCAGAAACAAAAGAGACTGGTGTGAATTTGAGGATGCACGGCTTTCAAACTGCACTTTGGCAAAGTGACATGGAGACCATCTACATTCTAGATATGAAACTTGTGAAACTTGCAACAAAACGTATAAATCATCAAGAGCTTAAGAGATTAAACCACAAGCATCATGATGCAGAAAGTCACTATGAACGTGTTAAATATTACTGAAGACGCACTAATGTTGGATGAAAACTGAGATCCAATCCAGTGACAACAATCAGCTTTGAGTCACAACCAGTTAAGAGTTTGATATCTAGCAGTTTGTCTACATTTAGTACTGTCAAAACGGGCAGACGGCTTCAGAGAACAATCGGAGTGGTCAAGGTCCAGGTGAGGGTCGGGGCAGGCGGCAAACAATCAGAAGCAGGTCAGATGAACTGCTGGGAGTGATTGCAGGTGGAAAATGTGCTGCGGGGCCCCTGGGAGTGACAGCAGGGGCTGATGGGAAGTGTAGTGTGGAGACCCAGGAAGTGCTAGTACTGAGGTGATGGAGCTCACTGATGACCAGAGGGGGAGACAGGGGATCGATTCATGACACGTACAATGTAAAATGGTCAAATTTTACAACTCTGGAACTTGGCATGGTCCAACCCACAAATCTGAATTCTTCTGTGCTCCCTACCCCTATATTTAGCCCTCCAAACGGTCAGTTATGAAAAAATAGTGTCTCAAAATTTGGACGTCACTGTCAGTCAATGACGTCACCAATAATTGCCAGTCCGTTAGCTTTAGCGTGGAGCTTACAGGGCTCTAACATAACAACGCCAGTTTTATAACTTTAAAAAAGTCATTGCTTACAATTAAATGTGAGCATCTGTGGATCAGAGCGCTTCTCCTCTGCAGCGAGACACGGAACCTCCTTGCGACCGAGTGTATGCCTCCACTTGGAGGGTTGGCCCTTAAAAACAATTGGAGACAACCCTTCCACTACCAATGTCCGTACAAATGGAGGGGTAGTGAGAGGGGACAAATCTGGATTCTACCTTCTTGCAGAAACTTCACCTGGTTTATTTCATTTTCTGTGTTTGTGATATTCCTGTTATAGAAGCATGTCAAGACAGGCTTTTAAAGTTTTCCAAGTCTCAATCATTCATAGAAGTACCGAGAAGACTTTTTACACAAACCCAAACTAATCTTTTTAAGGATAATAAACAAATTCTAAAGCTAACATGAAGTCACCTGGTGCAAGAAAAACAACATCATTAGAAAGGATTTTGTCTCTTCATGAATTTCTAAAGATTTGACTTCTTGAGCTAACATTTGGAGAGCCGTCTTGTCTTCAAACTAGTGTTTCTTCTTTGACTCTGACCTGGTCACTGTGACCTCATATCAGAATGACCATTCATTCTAAGCTTGTTTACAGGGTGTAATCCCTCCATTCCTGAAGTTACTCATTTGACTGGAGTATATTTAAGCATGAACGTCAGAAACGTCCCTATTAGAAGGTTTGTGGGGGGTGAACCTGCAGTTCATTTGCCCTCAGAAACGGGAAAAAGTTTCAACAATCATTAAAAGTTTGGAGCCTTATGATGTGCTCCCAGGATCCAGCTCGGATGACAGAAAATGTGACGGTTTGCGTTTCTTGTGAGTGACGGTCGGAGGCCCGGGAGAGAGGAGGTGTTAACAGCAAGGAGCTTCAGAGCAGTTCAAGCGGCACGTCTCAGATCAAGATTTTAAAGGATCTGCTTCCACACACTCACATTCGAGGAGGGTAGCTTTGTCTTTTTTTTTCATCAGCGACTGGAAAGCCCTCGTGTTTCCTCACAGCATGGCTCGCACTAATTAGTTTTGCACACATTACTCACGAGGTTTGAGAACTTCAGATCCCGGGCAACCAAGGCGCCAATCAAAGATGAAAATGATGAAGAAACCTTCAAATGTGCCAGAGATGTGAGCTGAGAGTTGATTAAAAAGTACAGTCTGAGGGAATCATGTTAATGACATGAAACGGGCTGAGACATTTTTGCACAGTAAACAGAGCCTTCAAGGCCGAGCAAATAACGGACAGACCGAACTTTGAAAGAGTTTGTGCAAACGGCACCGTTCACGGGAGAAGATGAATGTTTCTGATTTGTGCCGATCTGTTCATTTCTCACGCTCGTTCTTGGTTTGAATCCACTTCAGCTTCTGAAGATCAGGTGTCGTTAGGACTGATCTTTGTCCAGAACCCGGCTGAATTAGCAGGTGTCGGCTCCAATCGGCCGCGTCGGCTCCACATACTGTTTACTCCTTCTTTGACTCATTAAGGTTTGGTTCCTCTGAGATGCCTGAATTAATTAGAGCCTCCTCTGAACGCCAGTTATCAAGTTATTAAACACCAGGCGCTGTCAGTCGCAGTTCTTCATAATAAGGATGGATGGCAATAGAAGTGGAGGGGCTTTGGTGTTTCCAGATTAGGGAGGAGGAGGGGTTCAAAGGCCTGAGCAGCAGGAAGTTACCTGGTAAGTATGAAGGAGAAAGAGTTAAAGATCCAGGCGGGGTGGGGTGGTGGTGGGCGGCAGTTTATAAAGCGGAAGGAGGGAAAAGTGAGATAGTAAGATGTAGAAAAGCGAGATGTAGACCTGGAAGGAAATGATGAGTGTTTGGAGGGTGTCACAGTACTGAGGAGGATTTTGGAGGAGCTGTAGACTAAAGGCTCTTTGGTTCTTGGATATTGGCACCAAAAAAAGGTAAAGTTACAATCTCCACAGGCTGTGGAGAAGAGGTATACACCAGCAGATTGGGGATTCAAGCCCAGACAGTATGTAGTATGTACGAGTGTATATCGAGCTCCACGTGTGCAATGATTGTCCCCATTAGCTGCTGGATCTGTGTATTGTTCATTTTTCAAAGTAAACTAAAAAAAAAAATTAAAAGACTATTTCATATAATTATCAATTTCTAAACTTTTATAAACACATAAATTCTGTGTGTTCCCATTAAAGTATTAAACTGAAAACAGAACAAAGACATTTTAAATTCAATATTTTAAGATTTCTGAAACCAAACTACTTCCGCTTCACACCTAATGAAAGTTTAAATTAATCTTCAAAGAGTTCTTCTTTTTGTGTTTTCCCCATCCCGTGATAAAACAATTTTCTTTGAAAATGTATTTGAACATTTATTATTTTTTGCCTCATTTTCAAATGTTTAACATCAGGGTAGTTTAGAAATTGATTAATTTCCTTTTTTTTTTAACCTTTTCATGATTAGTTTTAATTTGAAAACGGATGATACTATTTCCGTTTTTTTCTTCTCCTTCAACGTTGAGTTAAATCGGGCAAGGAGAAGGAGGAAAATCCCCACGAGCGCAGTGTCCTCCACTAGTTTTAGGAATATAAGAACACTTTCACGGGGGAGCAGGAGAAGTCACAGGAGTCAAAGAATACTCCATGAGTGCAGAGAAGAGGTTTCACGAGCGCGCAGGAGTAGAGGAGCGGACGTGGAGACTGTCCTGCTCCTGCAGAACGGTCCTTGTGAGCGTGAAGTTTGATATATGCTTGTGGGAGAGTTTTGGTGGAAATTTAATGGCATAGAATAATCTCAGTCTGAGTGAATCACGTAAATCTTAAATCTTGTCTTTATTGGTTTAAACAGAGATCAGATAAAAACAGAGTTCATGGAGGATGTTTCACTTTGGTTACACAGCAGAAAGCTGGTTTCTGCTTTAATGATGCACAGTTATGTATTTCAGGTCAAAGCTCTTATCAATTATTCCAGTGAAACCTTGAGACGTGTTCAGAACAAGTTCAGCTTCCGAAAACATTCCAAAGGAAGCACAACATTGATCCCCCGCCAGAGTCTCACAGATCTGATTACAAATCTTGACTTATGGCCATAATGTGACATGATGCATATTGTGTAACATTCCCACACGTTATGACGATGAGTATTTATTACAAGGATCAAGAAGCACTTTGCTCAGCGAAGCTGTTTCCAATCAATCTAAACATCTGCGATTAAATGAGGACGAGGACAGACCACCTGGAAGAAGAAGTCATTTTATCATTTCAGTGCAAAGAAAGGCGACGTGCTGACTGTCTGCTGGGTGAAAGGATTGTGGAGTTGGTATTATATAAAATAAAGAAATAATGTTAATTAGTTTAATGTTTAAATGTAAATGACAAATTAAGAAATTGTTTTAATCTCAAAGCAGTTCAGTCTCTCCTTTTTTCTTTCTCTTCTGGCAGGAAAAGAAGAAGAAGTGCCACATAGATGAAGAATTCAACGTATTTACTGATTTGAGGATATGTAAAGAGTTTAGTTGACTTGTTAGCATGTTTTTATCCTATGATTATATGAATACATTTTATTTGTAAATCTCCAATGCTAATAATGTGGACACATATTCAGTTTCACCTTTGTTTCCTCAGCATCGGTGAGTTACTATAGTAAAGCCTGCATACATCCAAAGTAATAGTATCTATTCTGTTATGATTCATTCTTGATCTCAAATTGTGCTTATTAACTAAAATTGGGACATATGTATAATTTAATTTTTATTTTTGAGTATGCATTTTTTGGTTACTGTGATTGACTTATATGGTTTGATTCATTTTAACAAGGATTTGATTCTTATCATGATCTGGTTGCCGACATTTTGGTTCATTTTGAACAATCTGATTCCCTGACTTAAAATGGATGCAGAACATCTTTACCCCAAACTCCCACCAGCGCGACTCAGAGTTAAATACCTGGTCCTGAACAGTGCAGGGGAAGTTTTCCAGATTCTTGTATTTATTCAAGATAATAAATTAAATGTGTACAAACAAGTGAACAAGAGTGAATGTCAAATCCATTCACATTTTAGTTTGATAAAGTTCAGCCCACTGTTTTTCCACATCAGAATAATCCATTATTAGAATATTCTAGCACACTGGATGGTCACATGACTTTAATCAAAGTGTTTCCACACAATGAACTGTAATGATGGTTGATCAGTTTCTGCTGAATCACTTGTGTTGTCTGCTGTGATTGAACTTGATCATTTTAATGTAATTTCAAGTCTCAATTGAAATCACGTGTCAAAGTCAAGGCCCGGACCCTCCGGATCATTCTTTTAATGGACAGATGTTATCTTGCATTTATTACTAATTTGTATAATTTTGACAAAATATATTTTTGTGGAGAGTAAAATATTGAAAGTCTTGAGGTTTAAGTTGATTTATTCTTGAATCATATTCCTGCCTTTTTATTGTTCATGATGATAAAAAGTTAGTTTTTAAAGTTGGCATTCTTCTAGTTTTTTGGACTATTTCTGCATTTACTAAGATTTTTTTACCTAAGATCTTGGAGTTTAGCTAACATTTCAGCTACATGCTAGCTGTTTTGGCTAACCTAAGGTCTTTTTGAGGCTAAGGCAAGGGTCGGCAGCACGGAGGTCAGGGCGGATCCAAGGCTGAGGTACCGAAGAGTGAAGACAGGAGCGGAGGTCCAGAACCTAAACAGGGTCAAGAACGAGGCAAAACAGTACCACAGAGAAACCTGAGGGAGTGACCACAATCCGATACTGAGTCTGGAGAGGAAGAGTCTTAAATAGAAGGTGTCAGGGATTGTGGTGGAGGACCCAAATGCAGGAGACCAGACTTGGTGGCAGAAACAAACATTTACTAAAGTAACTTAAACATGACAAAAACCCAGGAGCACAAACCAGTGAGGCAACAGAACATAGAAGAGCAGATGACCTGACAATGAGAACTGAAAACCAGACACAAATACACTGAGGATGATTAACTAAATGAAGACAGCTGTGGATGATTAACCTGCATGTGGTGAGACTGACGGGGAAAACAGAACATGACAAAACCTAAGCGCTGAACCATGACAGAAGGTGTTCAGAGTGAGCAATCAGACAGGTGAGGGCGGGGCAGGATAATAACAGTTTGGCCCTTTACCCAACGTGTGTTTTGGATTTTCGGCCTTTGTGCGATTGAGTTTGACACCCCTAATCTAGATGGTATCATTTATTTTATTCCTAAAATATGTTTAAATGGTATTCGTCAATATGATTTCTTAGACAGATCGATCTGGTTGGAGAAATTGATTAACCGTTACACCCTTACTGAAAATAGTCTAAATCTACTTTCTCAATGAAAACTAACAACACTGAAGATGAAGAGTTCAAAGACTTTTTTTCTGAGGCTTGAATTAAAGAAAATTCAAGAATAATTTTTGGACAGATGCATATTACAGCTAATAAAAAAGCCTGTCTTTGAAGCATTTGAGGACCAGTTTCTAGCTGAACCTGTTAACACTCTCAGCCCATGAGCTGCAGATTCCCACACCTTATTCGAGAAAAGTGTTTAAGACGACTCAAGTGCTCAGGAGGTGAAATTAGGGGAGCAAATCTACATACATCATATCTTGAATCTCAAGTGATTTTAAACACCTCCTGTTCACTGGAGCACTGGGTGTCCTTGATCAAGGAAACTGGCAAAGAGCGACCCGGTTAATTACGCAGAAATTATTCATTCAACCCCCTTCTTGTGCACCGACTGAATGTGTGTCTTTGGTGAATGTCAGCTGCAGGTTTCCTCTCATTGTTGCAGAGAAGGCTCTGGGATTAGGAGTGCTGCATCTCCAAGCTCTAATGGACTTCCTTCTTCAGGTGCAGAGAAACTGGACCAAACTTGGAGGAATTTTCAAAGACTTTTCCGATAAATGGTTCTGGAGGAGAAGACATAAAAGTTTTCACAAAGTTGAACAATGTATATCTGGTACTTTTCTTATAAAAAAGTATCCTAAATAAGTTTTATTTTATTTTTATGGTGCATTCACACGGTTGGCGCAGTGGAGGCGTCAAGTTTTAATTTTAAGTAAATAGAGAGATCTGCCGCGGCACAATTTTGGTGGCGGTTGCAGCGGGGCAATCAGGGACTCAGCTTTGGGCACATGACGTTTTCAGAGTAGAAATAAACATTCAAGATGGCCGCATGATGCCAGGATTTTTCATTATGAATTTCAATCTTGTCTCAACCCACGGGGCCCGCTGGGTTCCTGGAAACTGTCCCAGTTACTGTTAGGTGAAGGCGGGATACACCCTGGATAATTCGCCAGCCCATCGCAGCGCTGGATGGACGGCTAAGCTAGCCAGCCACTTGGTGGATAGCTTAGCAAGCTAGTGAGCTCCACTCGCCAGGCTCCAGCAGAGCTGATAACGATCAATGGTATCCAGGCGCCCAGCAGATCTAGCGAGGTCTACTCTCCAGTCTGTGGGTCCCTGGGCAGCGGATCCCACTCTGATTCCGAGTGCCGTTGGGCTTATGTCGTTTTTTTTCATATTTTTATCAAGACAATAATAAAAGATCCCCTAGTTTCAATTTTATTTCCCTCTCTTGGGTTAAAGCTCAAACTGGACCACAGACAGACGGCAGTAACTTATGAAACCGCCTTCAGGTTCAGCTCTCGCTGCAAGAGTGAAGTACACAGAACCCAGAAACTCTGAAAGATCTGGTGAAAGCAAACACAGCGATGTGCTTGCTCTGTAGAGCTCTCCAAAACATTTAAACCCAAGTTACTCACTCAAAGTTATTCATGATGTAGCAGCGAATGAATTCCAGAACAACTTTGGCGGTTGCTCTGCAGCAGGCGCATCAAGGCGTTGAGCAGTGATTTTGAGAGGCTTCTAACGAGGCAGCAGACACAAATTTGACCTCATCAGGTGTGTGTAGCTCACGGCATACTTCTGTGGAGTTTTGGACTCTCGTTTTGATGACATGTAGCAGATCCCAGAAGACATACTGTTGGAATGAGCCTCTAACAGGCCCCTATAGCTTCTCCTGGTTTCTATAGTAAGACTTGATCTTCTTTTCAAGCAGCGTTGCTGCACCTGTAAGTGGGATGTAAGTGGACTGTGAGGGCTAATAGTTCGACCGGTGAGGACCTGTGAGTTGCAGTGAAGTCGCTGGTTGCTTATGGTCTCACTCCATTCCTTTCTATAACAGGAACCAATGCAGGTTTGGAGGAGACCTCAGGGTTCTCCTGGTTTACTTGGACCATGGATCTGAAACACCACAGAGCATCAATCTGACTCATCAGCTGCACATATGTGAGCATTCACTGTGTTTTTGAGTTTGGCATGGCAGCTCAGGAGGTGACAGCAGTGGAATGAGGCTGAAAGGACGCCATCCAGCTCAGAGCTGTCAAACGCTGAACACTACCTATCACCGTCTTTAACAAGGTCACCCTGTGAGGACCTGGAAGCACACACTTATACACGCCGACCTTTACACCATCATTTTTACAGGCTCTGCCTGAATTTTAACCTTTATGACGACTTTTATTACCACCAGTGCACTAATGACGTTTTTTAACACCGTGCGTGTTGACTTTATTTATTAACCCTTACTCTCCTGCTGTAATGTCTTTTGCTCTCAGTATGGAACAGTCCCTCCTGATCTCCGTTTTCCCAGCAGATAACTGTGTTGGAGGAATGTTGTGGATTCTTTTGGGCTTGTGTGTTTAAAAGCAATGTATCTGAAATCATCAAAACATATACCTCATTTGCTCATATAAGTTATTCATCAGAAAAGACGTGTGTGGACTAAAGGTGACTCAGCAGAAATGATGTGGAAGATGATTCCACTGACTCAGCATGAAAGAACTCAGTAGAGAAACGCATGAGATGACGTCGCTCCTCAATGTCTCACTTTGTCAAGGAACTTGGATTTTGTTTCTTTCCTTACACATTTTAGGGGTTTGACAGCCAAACGGAACAGCAAAAGGTTCCTTTGCATTAATATAATTATTCTAAACTTTGATCAGCAGTTTGATTCTTTAAGTATTTTAGTCCTAATGGGATATTTCGACAAACTGACTGTGGACTGACTTAAAGGGTCGTACCATGAAAATTCTACTTTTTGAGGTTTTAAATGCATTTTACTGTTCATTCTTATACTATACTATCTTACACTATAAGGAACCCCAAAGTAGTAGTTTGATCTGTTCATGCATTTAAGAGTAATCCTCTAAAAACCTGCAGCAGCCCCTCCCATACCCACAAAAACGAGCGGTTGGAAACGTGCTGACGTAAGATAGTTGCCAACAGCTCCCTCCAGGAAGAGTCTGCACTGACAGCTCCGCCCCCTGACTAACACAACACTCTCAATTTCTCCACAGAACCAGTGATGATCAGCAATAAAACCTTTAACTTGGAGAATACCGTATATCTCCCAGTTTTGTCGTGTATTCAATAAATTCCAGTTACTTTACACGCGGCGCTCCTTTAATTCAATTTTGAGTTTATGCAATTAGACACATTTGTTTAGAAATACATTCATAATCTACTTTATGTTTGGAATATATTTATATTGATCTGATGCAGTTCACAAACTGTAAAATGTATTAGTGAAATAATGAAATTATTAATATCATAGATTGTTAGATGGATTTTAAAAGGAGAAACTGACAAAAATGTTTAGATCATTAACATTGTAAACATTGTTCTGCCTCTCTGTGTTTTGGTTTGGCCACAGGTGGTGATCGCACTATAGCAAAAAAACAAGGTTTTAGACCACAAATAGTTACTTTAAAAATATTTCCTTAAAAGAGTTTGAAAAATTCATCCCTGTGAGTTTAAAAAGATGTTCATTTAGTCAACAGTGTATCTTCAGGTCGACCGAGCGTTAGCATTAGCCGTCCAATGGGAAATCCATTAAATGTTAGCATCAAGCTAACTTTAGCTTTATGTGCTAAATCAATCTATACTTTTTGTGAATCTATTATTGATCTGTTAAGTTTAAATCAATTCAAATCGATTTTATCAACCTAGTCACATTGTACTTTTTAACCTAATTGTTAAATCTTGCGTTTGCATGTTTTGGGGACTGCAGACAGAAATGACCTCTGACCCGGGCTCCCACGGCGTTATGACTCCGATGTGAGCGCCGCAGTCTTTACGCAACTTTAAACATGCTTGAGGACGATCATGTCCGACATCTGCGATCCAGCCACTGTGGCGCTGCAAATCCGTTTCGTTGGGTTCAAATATTTGCCAGACTCTGCAGCTGAACCGCAGCTAATAAGGGGATGATTACTGCACTTCCTATATAAGTATCGGCTTATCTCATGAACCTATTTGAGTTCAGAGTTTCACGAGGTCGGCAGCAGA
The DNA here is from genome assembly GCA_003999625.1 of Oryzias javanicus. NCBI lineage: Eukaryota > Metazoa > Chordata > Actinopteri > Beloniformes > Adrianichthyidae > Oryzias > Oryzias javanicus. The sequence continues at coordinate 3,451,987 of CM012447.1, forward strand.
ACCTGTGGCTGCAGTCATCTCGTAACCAGTATGAGCGACCTGCAACTAGTCCGCTCCCGCATCGCACCTGAGCTGGAACGCTTGTTTGTGAGCTTATAGAGTTTGAACTACAGTCTGGTATAAAGCATTTTGTCTTTGATTAATCCTCCTGTACACGGTCCCTGTCAATTCCACTCAATACAGTAAGATTTCTTTGGGTCTTCTGCAGCAAATTATGTCAAATACATCCATTTCTGCTGAGCATCTTGTCCTGTTATCGACATTTCTGGAATATTGTGTAAAAGAAAATAAAAGGTTTGATAAAAATCTTTTAATCTTGAGACTGGATCAATGGAAGAGAGTGATAGAGCTGGGGAAATCAACTGAGTTTCCTGTTTCTTCCACAATCAGAATCTGAAATCTCTATTCACAAAAACGATGAAAAGACATGTTTTTGTTTCTGTTTGATGCATATTTTTATACAGACAGTATAAACATATGGTTTCTTTGCTAGCTCTCTACCAGTTTTACGAAGTGCTCTGGGGACACAGACCATTGGCTTTAAAAACTAGCATCTCAATGGTGCTTTAGCTGGATGAAGACCTCAGGTTTTGAGGGAAAAACACTACAGAAAAGTTCATCTTTCAGCTTTTTCTTCATCTAATTCTCTCTTTGAATTCAAGAATTGTTCTGTGAAAAGAAATGTGACACGTGCAATCAGCAAAGCATGGGTTTGCTTGCGCGTAAAGACGGTGTTTGCTTGAGTAAGGGGCGAAACGCTTCTGCGTCTGCTCTCTCCTCAGCCTGTAGACCTTCAGGAAGCTGCGGCCAAGACCATTTATCGGAAGATTTATCAGAGCACTCATTCTCAGAGAAGCTCCACTGTCTTCTGCCTCAGAAAGATTTCGTTTGGCTTCTTCCCCCTGATCTCTGAAAACTACATTTTATTTTTCGTTTTGGATCCATCTGTTTGTCAGCGCCTGGGAACTGCTTTTGTTGCTTTCCCTTCAGTGCTGGAATTAACTGAAGAGAGCCGGCAGCATGATCAATTCTACCTTATCAATTATTAACCCGCCGCACGCGCTAAATTATTCTATATCAAATGCTGATGTCAGATAAAGATTTCTGAGAGGAAAAATAAAGAAAGAAAGCACGTTTTTGCCTGTTTACCATGCTCTGCGTTTGTCTTTAAAAGGTTTTAGATCAGCAGCTCGATGAAATGTGCACGTGAGCTCCCAAGAATGCCGATCGTTAACCTATGAAAACTGGATACAAGGACGCCGGGATCATCAAGGAAAGCAGAGGCTGCAGACATGGACTCGCTCCTTTAATTGGATCCAGAAGCAGAGCACAACAAATCTGGAGCTGAACGGCATCAGAAAAGAGAAAGTGTCTTTGTTTCCAGAACAATTGGAGGTGAAGGACAGCGGGGAAGGTTTGAGACAGACAGGATCACCTTCACGCGCACAGTGGGCTCTGAATGTTCACTTCCTGGGTCAGCTTGGAGGTTAAAACAGCTCATTACCTTTTATAATTCCCCATTAAAGACTGCAAGGGCTCATGGGATAGGCAGCTATTTCAATATTTTTTTATTCTTTGGCATGAAACGGCTTTTCAGAATCCCACCTGATCCTGTGACCACACACACATACACAGAGCTCAAGGTGACTTCCACCAGTAAAACTCAAATCTCTCTTTCTTAAATACCAGGTGTACCTTAGATGCTTCTGAAAAGAAAGTGAGTTTCTATTTTTAAAATAAGGACTTGTTATTGCTCAGCGCCCTGCATCAGGTTGCTGTTTTTCACAGGGAAATTCAGCCTGTGATGCTGCGGGGAGTGACACTGAAAGATAACCTCCCAAATGAAAGTGTTGTTTACCTTTCATGTTGAAGTGTACACTGTGCCAGTTACTGTTATTGCTCGCAGACAGATAGAGGCTCGAGTGAGCCCTCTATTTATTCTGCCTCCTCTGCTGGGTATTATTCATTATCTCTGAGTGCTTCTTATTCCAAAGAATTATTCAGACTCGGAAACCTCTCCAGGTTCTCTGATAAATTCGACGCTGGTCAGATGTAAACTTTCCAGCAAGCCGCAACAACACGAATGAGACATTATAGAAATCGGAGCTTTAAAGCAGCATTAATCCTTCACCGTTTTCTATACCTGCGCATTCATGTTCAGGGTCACGCGGCCACTGGGATTCTGCACATATATAGAATTTATATAAATATAATATATATATTTTTATGTATATATATTTTCATTTCTTTCGGGTTGGCGGGGTGCTTTAGCCTAACTCGGCTACTGATGGGTATATATATATATTATATATATATATATATATATTACCATCAGTAGCCATGGGTAATTATATTATATTATATAAATATATTTAGGGCCGGGAACTGATTAAGAAAATTAACAAGCTAATCGCTAATCTGGAAAAAATTATCTTGATTAATCACAAGAGTTTTTTTTTTTGTTACAATATTTGCCAGCAACTTATTGTCTGCAAATAATCACAACATTTTTTTAACCTAGGGCCTAAAATTCTGTCTCTGTCTACATTTAAATTTACCTCTGTACTTTCAGTCTGAAAGACTTCCTGCTGCTATTTTTGAATGAAAATACAAACAAATACAAGAGTCCTTTGGAATGTGCACAGTTTCTGTTGATAGAGGAACATGACAGACCTCACCTGTCCACGATGTTACCTGGATTCAGTGACCTCAGGCATCCCAAAAAATAAGAATTTCTCTTCTGAAAGCTCTGTCTATTTCATATTTTTCCTGGAATCCTGTTTTTTTTTCAGATTTTTCTTTTTTTCTCAAATAATTTTTCTTTAATGTGCTTATGAAAAATAATTAAACTTTTTTTTTTGGAAATAAAAGGTGGAGACTGCAGATGCATTGAAATGCTAGTTTTTAAAGCTGGAATCTGCACAGGTGTGGGTGTATCTGTTCACTCTGAACTGCTTGCCTCTTGCAGTGTCGGGGGATGGGCTTTTGCGAGAACCACAGAGTTTCTGCAACTTTTAGAAAACGGCAGTGGTTGCTTGTTATTGTGGAAAATTAATGTTGGTCCCCATCCAAAAAGAAACTAATGGTTGGTTTCCTCTTTGGATTTCTCATTGAAGACAGCTCTGTTTCAACTGCCGATTTCTCAGGTTATTGATTAGGAACTTCATAAATTCAGTACTTTTTTTCATTTACCAAAGAAACCTTGAAAACCCACACAGAAAAAGTAATCATAGAATAGACATGTCCAATCCAAATTCTTCCCCTGTTGTTTTTTATTTATTTTTCTCTTTGAAATAATTTGCTGCTTTATTTCACCATTTAATTTTTCTATTTCAAATTAAATTCATATTGAATTTAAACTAACTGAAGTAGAATCACAAGAGCGACGAGAAGTTCTTGTCCCATTGCACCTCCATTTATCAGACACATTAATACTCAGGTGACTGTGAATGAATTGAATGTTCCCGAACAAAAAAATCTGACGCACCCCTTACACGCGCATGTGCATTGGAATTGGAATCGGACAACACAATCTCATTCCCAAGTCGCGTCAGCTCCCGAATCGCTGGGTGTTCCCAATTCATCATCGCCAGACGTGCCGGCAGTTTGGTTAGGGTACCGGTGAGTACCGTGACCAAGCACCGGACTGGTTCCGGTTCAGGGACCCGTGACTAAATAGGAACAGCCAGAACATCAAAAAACGATGAGCTGGGGACACTCAAAACATCAAATACTGATGCGGCGGGATCCCAAACATCAACGTGCGATGACCCGAGAACGGGAATGTGTCGTTAGGGAAGCAAGAGAGCGCAGACCAGGAGAGAGATCCGGGGCATTTAATCAACTGATCGATGCACCGTGAAGGAAAATATTGTTTAAACTGTGTTCAAAAACATTAATAGGAGGCCAAATGTTTGTCACAAGGCCTACAAAGTAAGTTTCATGTGTTTTAAAAATAAGCAGAGGAATTTACAGAAAAAGGAAGTCCTCGATGGAGCGAAACTAACAACACGGTTCAACAGGAAGTGAGAGCTCGCCTACACAGGCCACGAAATGACAAGCTATCCAGAAAGTCACATTTTTTGTCTGTAAGAAAAGGTCAATCTGTCGTGCATGAATTTGATTGGATGACAGCTTTTGCATGATGTAGAACTCAATAAAAACAGCTTCTTGCGGAAGGACCACGGACGTGACCAGAGAGAGCCTTGGTTGCTGTGTGACTGGTCCTCCGTCTCCCTTCGCGAAGGTGAAACTGAACATTGCCCTTTGTTTGAACTTTCTGTGGTGCAAACTCTAAACTGACTTATTCTTTGAGGTTTCCTGACTCCAGACCCACACGAAAGAATCTTGGATTTCTCGCTTCAACAATTGGCGCCAACGTGGGGCTTGGGGAAGAAGGAACGTGAATTGAACGCGAACCGGAACGAACGGACTAAGGACACAAGGCGCGCGCAACATAATTAAAGGTAAGGCAGTACCTTTTCATAAAAACTGCTGATTGAAGACGCTAAATTACTTCGTGTCCTTGGTCTAAGTAAATTCTGTGTTCACAAATGAATTAAAGGGCATAAAATAGTGAGTCTGAAACGTAATGAATGATTTTAAGTTAGAATATTGTTTGAGTCTGGGACTCGCTAGATTGTGACGGATCAAATAGTTGTTTGACGAAACTTCTATAGAAGTCAGGTGAAAAACCTGGAGAATGAGGCAACTCCGAATATCACCAACGGTCAGGGACGAAAAGGATCTGGGATCCTCGAGACCATTGCGTCTCTAGTTTGAGTCTGGGACTCAGGGTCAGGGACCCCCAAGAGGTATTTGAGTCTGGGACTCAGGGTCAGGGACCCCCAAGAAGTATTTGAGTCTGGGACTCAGGGTCAGGGACCCCCCAAGAAGTATTCGAGTCTGGGACTCAGCGGTCAGGGACCGCAAGAATTGTGTAGATCTGGGATCTATTTGAGTCGGATTTTGGAATCCGGAAAATACCTTTAACGGTCAGGGACGAGAAAAACAGACTTTGGTTTGGACCAAGTAGAAAACGGGTTTGGAACCCTGAGGCTTTGATCTCTAAACGGACTTTGGTTTGGAACCAAGTAGAAAAAGAATAGATATAATAGGAGAACAACGGAATGAATGTTGGGGCAGAATGAAGATTTTCTGAGGAAGATTGGATTTCTGTTCCAAATAACACATCATAAATTTCTGGTGTCTCAATCAGAGTCTTAAGTACCTGATTGACTGGACCAAATGTTCGGGACATAGCGTGCCATATAATTTGGTTGGCCAGAAATAAGAATAGACAGTTTAGGACGAGGTACATTTAGAGTAGTCTTATAAGTGAAGTCCATTCAAGCCCAGGTGGAACTGTCCAGGTAGATCCTGATAAGTACATCACACATAAGGCCCATGAAACAAAATGACCATGAGCAGAGGATGTCTGCAAGAGTGGAAATGAAATAAGTGAGTGGACATTAGGTACTGGACGGATGCACACACGTAGGTTGTGAATGAGAAATAGGTGTGACTGATTGTTCTGAGGATCATTTGAAACCGGACGCTGTCCGGACCCAGAACAACTGTATTTTTCTGTGTAAAGGGAGGATCGGATTGAGAAGTTGGTACACTTATGACAGCTGTGTCCGCAGGGATTCCTATTCTGTAGAAGCCTGACACAGTCAATGTTCATAAGGTAACACGTGACTGATCGCCGATCTCCCCAAAAATCTAAGTGAATTTTTATAAGGTGAAATCGTGGTGTAGACCTCAGGGAGGCACTATGGAGGTGATTTGACCGTGAAACTCATGATGACGGGTGGGGCCGAAGAAGTATTTCTAACTATTAGGGAACAATTAGCAGTACTAGGAAAGGCGGTTCGAAAAGTTCATGATGAAAAGGAAGCAGTAAAATTAATGGCAGGAATGGCAGATCAGGTGTCCAAGAGGTGGACTGAAAGTGACCAAGAGAAACGGTTGCCCTTAGGAGAATGGTTTAAATCAAAGGCTGAGGAAGCCAGAAACGAGGAGGAGAAGTGTGAAAAAAGAAGCAGAAGCAGCTTCGTGGATTAAGAAGGGGAAACTGAAAGACAAATGTAAGAATGCGTCTAGAGAGGTAAATACTGGGAAAATGGTTTTATAGCTCAGAGGGGGGTACTTAAAGTAGATGGACTAGAAATATCTGGGTGAAGTAGGACAGGTTTCGTTCAATCCAGTGAGCCAACAGCTCCTTTGTCAAACATAGACAGAGAGGAAACCTGGTAGATCCGTTTGCTGATAGAAAAAAAAATAGAGAACAGCCAACACGGGTAATACAGGGGTTCTAAGCTCCAGGCACAGGGAAATGCTGGAAAAGATGTAGAGGAGAAGTGGAGATGGCTTTAGATGGTACTTGAAAAAACAGTGGATCAGTGGGAAGAAGAGAATTACAGAAAAGAAACTAAAGAAAAGGGAAAAGCAGAAGGGAGCGTGTTGAGTTTTGCATGAACACATCGGCGCTTCAACTCCCCCGCACGCAACACCTTGCAGCTCAACAGGAAGCAGAGCTGCGAGTGTGTGCGAGCAGCCAGATGACAGGAAATCCTCTTAATGCAGAATGTGACTCAGCCGACTCTGACACTCCACACAAACCGTCATATGAAATGTTATCTAGGTCAGGCAGACGTCTGCAACAGCCCTTACTGGAAACAGGACAGGGTGACATAAAATACAAGCCATACAACTAGGTGATTTAACCACACTGTGTGACAAACTTCCTCCTGTAACCGAGGGAGCAGGCCCGTGGCTGTAAGCATTCAGTAGGTTCACACAGGTACCACATTGGCCTTAGGAGACTATCGAGCAGTAGCTTCACGTTGTATGACTTCCTCTGCGGCCAGGGAGGTCGAACAGACAGCAGATACGATCGACGAACCGGATGACACTTTTCAGTGATCACAGTTTTTGGATCGGAAAAGCGCTTAGAGAAATTTCCACTACCAACGGGATAGTATCCCTAAATTTACTTGGGATCCTTGAAAACGCCACGTCAGTTTTTGGAGGAGTGCAAACATGTGGGAAATCAGACAGGGTTAACCCCAATCGAGACACACCAAAGAGAATGGTACAGGAGCGCTCTGTTAGAAGGAGCTCCCACTGCAGTACAAAACGCCATGAAAGAAAACCCAGACCTCCCAGGTGCCGACTCCACTGTGTGGGACAGACATTTTATTCATCACCTGACTCGCGCAGAGACGAAAAGACTAAAGCAGATGACCAGATAAAAGACCTTCAACTCAATTACTTAAAATGCAGATAGCAGAGGCACGCCAAAAGGGGGTGCATAAAGAGAGATAAGAAAACTGCAAAAATAAATGTATGAGGGCCCTGGAGGTAGCAGCGCACGCGCTGCCACTCCATTACCTCCCCACCTTTACAGTAGCACAGTAGGGGTCTATGGGGATGGGACAGCCAGGCCCGGGAGGGCTCAGTGGGGACCACAGCTGGGTAGGGAATGATGTTGCTTCCTCTGTGGAAGTCTTGGACATTGGACACGCAACTGTCCATATGGAGCAGGACGACCCAGCCGCCCGTTCAGAGGACGGGAATGGTAGAGGGCCTCCCCGAGGGAGACCGATGATGAGAGGCAGAGGTCAGCTCGCCAGATGCCTACAGGACAGTGGGATGGCCAAATGCTTGGGACCCCTCCCACCAATGACGCTGCCCACGCGAGCACTAGCAGCAGTAGGGGCAGGCAGACCCACGCTGCTTCTGAACATTGAGGGTCAGCAGAACTTTCCTGGTGGACACAGGGGCCACGTGTCCACCATGAACAGTGTGAAACCAGCTACCTTTCCACACGCACAACATCTGTGGTGGGTTTCTCGGGGGAAGAACAGACTCTGCCTTTCACAAAACCTCTGTTGACCACACTGGGTCCGCAGACGGTTGACCACCAGTTTCTTTTCTCTTCTGCTTCACCTGTCAACCTCATGGGACGAGATCTGTTGATGAAACTTGGAGCCATATTCTCTGTGGCGCAGATGGACTACAAGTGACTCTGAAAATGGTACTCTTACACCTGCTCGACCACGCAGGGTTCGAGCTCGGTGCATACCTGTTGAGCCCTCTACCAGAAAAGCATGTGGACATTTACTGGGGACTACTGCAACAGAGACCCCACAGGGGAGCGGCGTGTTTGTCTTATCTGTCTTGGAAACCCTGGGTCTCCACCTGGGGCTTACGTTTCACCTCGTGACCCCTTACATGTATTTGTACTATGACAGAACAGAAGATGACACCTACAACACGCTTTCCAGACTGACATAGAAGGTGACACATGGACTATTAGAACAGGAGACTTGTTTATCGCACCTGACTCTCAGTGGAACACACCCATACTTCCTGTAGAGAAAAAAAGATACTGGTAAATATCGCATGCCGCATGACCTCAGAGCCGTTAACGAAGTGCTATTAACCCCTGTTCCAGTGCCTAATCCATACGTCGCTCTAACTAACATCTCACTTCTCATTGCTGGTTTAGCTGTATAGATCTAGCAACGCTTTTTTCTCACTCCCACTGCATCCACGCTGTAGAGACATCTTTGCTTTCACATATCAGGGTGTGCAAATGAGATACACCCGCCTACCACAGGGTTTTTGCGCTCTCTCCAGGAATCTTTAACCAAATCCTGAAAGAATCTCTATCACATGCGAGCTGCCTCCACACGCCACCTCATCCAATATGTAGATGACCTCTCATATCGCCGCTCCATCAGTAGACGAGTGTTTAACTGCCACAGGCACAGTGTTATTACATCTGGCTAAACACGGGTACAAAGTTAGCCGCGAAAAGTTGCAAATTGTAGACGCCAAGTTGAGTTCCTGGGCCGCATTATATCACAGTCAGGAACAAGCGTGTCGCCACACATAGATCTGCTGTCCTTTCGCACCCTCAAACGCGACAGTGAAAAGCATGTTGTCATTCCTGGGACTGACTGGATATAGCAGATCCTACATCCCAACTACGCCACGCTAACACAACCTCTACGTGACATGGTTAAAGAACAGGGCATGCGAAACCTATCTGCTAAATTAAACTGGACCGTTGAAGCTGAGGAGGACTTCACCAGTGAAGCAAAACTCTCATCAGCAGCAGAACTCGCTACTCCAGATTACACACAACCTTTTTTCTTGGATGTTTCTGAAACAGGCCATGAAGCTAACGGTGTCTGTTTCAGAAAAAGGGGGGAGTAAGAAGAGTGTTAATGTCGGAGCGTAATGCTAGATAACATGGAAACGACATCTGAATGCACCAGAATGCAGCAGCTATAACCAAACTCCTGCAGAAAACAGCACACTTAGTCATGGGTCATCTAAGAGTACTCACAACACACGGAGTAGTAGCATACATCAACTCACAGGCCTTCACTCTAGCACCAACAGACAGCAAAAGCTCAGCAAATACTGGAAGCACCACACATCAATTTTCACACGAAGGAATAAACATGGCAGAAAAATTCACCACAGGGACCCCACATGTGTGTACTGACTCGTGGCAAAAGAAGATAAAGTCAGAGCAGACCTAGAAGCCACACCATACCAGGAGCTGTGAACTATATACAGATGGATGTTGTTTTCGCGATCCATAGGAGGACTGAAGTCAGCATATGCAGTGGTAACAGAGCAACAGGGACAGCTGATGACGGTAAAAGGAAACTAGAAGGATCGCAGTCAGCACAGAGAGCAGAAGTATTAGCTGTTGTTGAAGTAAAAATGTAAGAAGGAAAGAAGTTAACATTTTTTCAGATTCAGCATATGTAGTGGGTGCAGTACATGTGGAACTGCCTCAGTGGCAAAGAAAGGCTTTTTGACAGCTGACAGAAACCTATCAACAAAAGAAGAAATGCAGATTCTGGCTGAAGCGTTAAAGCTCCCAGCTAAGTTGCGATCATAAAATGTAAAGGACATGATACAGGGGAAAACCCCATTGCAAGAGGAATAGAGGTGATACAGCTGCGAAAGAAACTGCAGGCTACACGACAGGAAGTATGATGGTGGTAAGAAGCAGGTGCACCCTCTATGGAGGACCTCAGCATAGAACAAGCGGAAGCCTGTGCAGAGGAAAGAACAGTGTGGAAAGCTAAAGGAGGATATCAAACTCCAGACAAAGTGTGGAGAGTCCAGAAGGCAGGCTACTACCTCTCAAAATGAAGCAGAGTGTGCTCCAGGAAGCACATGGAGTGGGACATGTTGGGAGAACACAGATGATGATTAATCTCAGACACTGGTGGCATCCTCATATGCTATCCATGGTGGAGAATTTCCTCTCTGAATGCACAGTCTGCAGGGAGCACAACGTAAAGCCAGGAGTGAAAGTACATCTGGGATTTCCGGAAGTGACTGCACCTGGTAGAGAAATATCATTGATTACACCGATATGATCGACCTGTGTGAGGCTGCGGTATCTGTTGGTGTGCGTGGACGCGTTCTCAGGATGGCCAAGCATGGCCAGCGAGAAGGAGGACAGCAAAACAGTGATTAATGCTTGGTGAACGAGTAATACCCAGACATGGTTTTTCTCGAAAATCCGATCAGACAACGGCACACACTTCCGTGCAAAAGATCTGACAGAAGTGGAAAGATGTTTAGGGCTGAAGCATGCGTATGGTACAGTTTATCAGCCCAGTCTCAAAACCAAATTGGCAAAATCTGTGCACAGACTAAATTAAACTGGGTTGATGCGTTGTCTAGCTCTCATGTCAATTAGATGTTCTGTCTTCCGAGCCTATAATTACACACCCCATGAGCTCCATACAGGTCGAGTGTACCAGGGCCAGCAACCTGTCCAGGCCAGCAGATGCACGCCGCCAGACCAGCGTATCAGGTACTATCACACACTTAACAAACTACTCCAAGCTCTTTCAGGTTGCCCAGACCGACCGCTGGTGAAAGGGGGAGGAGGAGCAGAACCGGAGGTGCGTTGGGTGTTGCTGAAGGTGGTGAAAAGAAGTGGAACGAACCCAGGTGGACGGTTCCGTTCGAGGTGGTGGAGAGAACGTCTCACGCTGTCAGGTTGAGAGGAAAAGGAGAGCGCTGGTATCACTGGAGCCAGTGTACGCGCCTGCAGAAGTCCCATCACGACCACTGGATCAATATAATCGAGTTCTGGAGCAGGAGGAGCTAGCAGGGCCACCCCTGCTTCACTCGTGAGGGAGCATCAAGCAGAGAATAAGGGCATAATAATCCCCTTGAAGGAGGAGTAAGCGTGTGGCTCAAGAGCAGCCACACACACACACATAAAAAAACATTGACATCGCTTGCATCCACAGGAACGAGGAAGGAGCAGCAAGGC